>LR749676.1:637348-721233 GCA_902729485.2 Mus minutoides | reverse complement strand
ATATATATATATATATATATATATATATATATATATATATATATATATATCTTAGATATTTACCTTCTTTTTGATGTGAAGTTGGTTAAAACCTTTTTCTCACTCTGTAGTCTGCTTTTTTGTCCAAATGATATTGTCCTTTACTGTACAGAAGATTTTTGGTCTCATGAGCTTTTGGTTCTCAGAGCTTGTGCTATTAGTATTCTGTCCAGAAAGTCTGGAGTTCAAGGCTATTTCCCACCTTCTTCTCTATCATATTCATTGTATCTGGTTTTATGTTGAGGTCTTTGATACACATGAAGTGAAGCTTTATGTAGAGTGTAAGTTTGGATCTATGTGCACGCTACACAAGGCCATTCAGTTTTAGCAGCACCATTTGTTGAAGTTGCTGTCTTTTCTCTAGTGTGGATCTCTGACTTCTTTGTTAAAAATCAGGTGTTTATACCTGTGTGGACTTATGTCTGGTTTTTCAATTCAATTCAATTGATAAATGCATCTCTTTTTATGCCAAAACAATACCATTTTTATTATTATGGCTGTGTAGTACAATCTGAGATCAGGGATGACTATACTTCCAGCACTTCTTTTATATTTCAGGATCGTTTTAGTTATCCTGTTGTGTGTGTGTGTGTGTGTGTGTGTGTGTGTGTGTGTGTATGTGTCCATATGAAGTTATAAATTGTTCTTATATGGTCTATAAATAATTGTGTTGAAATTTTATTACGATTGCTTTTGAAAGGATGGATGGTTTTGATTTATCCTACTGAAGTTTAGGCATGGAAGATCTTTCAATTTTTTTGTTATCTTCTTCAATTTCTTTCTCCAAAGACTTGAAGTTTTTAATCATACAAGCCTTTCATTTCTTTGATTAGAGTTACTTCAAACTATTTTATATTTTTCAGCCTATTGGGAAACATATTGTTGTGGATAGCTCTGAGGCTAATTATATTTGATGTTAATTCCATTCTACTGTGAGTGGCTGCTAACAAGGAATGAGTCAGCACTCAGCTGATTTCCAGTAAACCTGCTTCCCACCTTCATTTGTAAAATAAAGGAGAGCTGATGATTGGGCAGATAAAAGGGAAGGTGGAGCAGAAGGTGGTGGGGGGGCAGAAGAAGGAGAAAATGGAAGAGGGAGAAGATGCAGAGGAGGAGGAAGAAGAAAAGTGGAGCAGAAGGACATGACCTGGAGAAACCACAAGTTCTAAGGGGTCTCATAGATGTGGAAAATGGTAGTGTATTTGTAGATCTGCCCAATCTAGGTGCACAGCCTGTATTCATATTAACTGAGTTGTGTTTTCATTTGCAGGGCATATTTGGTTTGGAGATTTACAGCAACAACATATTGTCTCTCTTATTTCTTTCTCAATCAATTTGTCATTTTTATACAAAAAAAGGCTAGTGATTATTGTGCGTTAATTTGTATCCTGCTACTTTGCTGAAAACTTTTATTGGTGTAGACATTTCCTGGTGGAACTTTAAAAGTTACTTATATATACTATCATATCATTTGCTAATTAAGGTACATTGACTTCTTACTTTCTGATTTGTTTCCCTTTGACCTCCTTCAGTTGTCTCATTGTTCTATCTAAGAATTCCAGTGCTATGTTGAACAATAGAGAGTGAACCATCTTGTTCATGATATTAGGAAATGCATTGACTTTCTTTCCTTTTAGGTTAATGTTGGTTGTGGGCTTGCTGTTAATCACCTTTACAATGTTGAGGTCAGTCATTTGTATCCCTACCCTTCTATCCATATCTTTTGCCTTAAAGAGGTGTTGAATTTTGTCACATGCCTTTTCTGTATCTAATCAGATCATCAAGTGTTTTTTCTTTTAGTTCATTTATATGGTAGATTATATGTATTGATTTTTGTGTATTGAATCATTCCCATGTCTTTGGGATGAGCTTACTTGATTATGGTAGATGATATTTTTCTGTGTTCTTATGTTCAGTTTGCAAATTTTTTATTGAGAATTTTTGCATCTGTGCTCATATAGAAAATGGTCTGTAATTTTCTTAGTATAGTATCTGTGGTTTAGGTAACAATGTAATCATAAAGTGACTTAGGCACTTTTTCTTCTATGTCTATTTTGTGGAATAATTTGAGAAATAATGGTGTTAATTCTTCTTTAAAGTCTTTTAGAATTCTGTGCTGAATTCATCTGGTTGTGAACATTTTCTGCTTAGGAGATTTTATAGATATATTTAAACTGCTTATCTAGTTTTGTTTTAAAGTTAGTAGGTGACATCTATCTTTCTATCTTTCTTTCTTTTTTTCTTTTAGGTTTTCCAATTGGTAGAAGACAGATCTTTAAAGTATTATGATTTTCTGAATTTCCTTGGTATCTTCTATATATCTCCCCTTTGCCTCTAGCCTTAGTAATTAATTTTATTTTCATCTTTTGTTAATATGGCTAAGGGTTTTTCAATTTTATTGATTTTTCTCATAGAACCAACTCTTTTTTTTTTCTATTGTTGTTCTAGATCTTTCAAATGTGCCATCAAGTCACTAGTATTCAATTTGACTTTCTCTATTTTACTTATTTTGTTAATGCAGGTGATTAGTGCTATGAGCATACCTTTAGAACTCTCTTTAGTGTGTCCCATAGGCTTGGGTATGCTTTATTTTCATTTTTTTCAATTCTCTTTTAAATTAATTTCTTAGTTCTTGTCTTCTAGAATCTAGATATTTCCATGTGGTCTTACATTTGTTTGGTGTCCAATTCTTGCATTTCTCCTGCCCTCTCAGGATTGTAGTAGCATGTGGTGGGTATAGATTGCCTTGTTGAGAGTGTTTCTAAGCCCCTGCCATGTGTTGCCACTGGGAGTCCAGAAAAGAATGCATTTTTAGTTCCTATTTATTAGAGGCTGACAGGAAGGAATGAGGATGGGTTAGAGGGGAGGGTGTGACTGGTAGAGTACACAGGAAGGAGAAAAGTTGAATCTGAAGTCAAAGAGGAAAACCAGACCCCTTCTTGTGGTCTACTAAGGGGCTGGGGATGATAGTGGGCAATTTATAATTGTAGACAGGAAAGAGAGGGAAGACCCTTTACCTGATTCCCTGGCTAGCCTGGTCAGTCAGTTTCTATGAATAAATACCTCTGGGTATTCAATGTTGATACAAAGATATGGCATGTGTGAAGAAGGCTGGGTCCTGCTAACATGTGCAGATTCCTCAAGAAATGTAAGTAGAAGTGGAGGCAAGCCTCTGTATTTCTTTTGCTGTGGGCCTGGAGGTGAGACTCTAGTCGTATCACATATCACAGTAACAATTATATTCAGTTGAAACAGAACCTCCCATTTACAACATCTGATTTCAGTCTGCATTGACTGGTCTAGTTTGCTAGGATCTGAATCTTTGTTCTAAGACTCAAGTTGGCATTAATGGCTGCTGCCACACTGAGAAGATGCCTTTGAGAGGTATGTAGAACCTGGGGCACCTTTTCCTGTGAATAGAGTGGTGAAACTCTCATAGAAATGAGGTTGCACAATCTTCGTCTCTCTATATCTGTGTCTTTGGTCAAGTGCTTCTGAATCTAGATTCACAAGCCAATAACTTTCTGTTCATTATGTATTTTATATACAGCCTTATGTTACAATAGCAAAAGTAGATACAGACATGCTTTAAAAATTTTGCTACATTTAGAATATTTTAGAAAACAAATGCAAAACAAGGGATTCTTAATTAGTAAAACCTGCCACTTAGTGCTACGGAATGGTACCTTTCAAGTTCTATTGTAGCAGTCAAATAAATGACCTGTTCTTTAATGAAGAGGATTTTGTTTATTAGCTTAATACTTTTAAATTATTTGATTTTTCATACATAGTAAGTTATTCAATAATTATCTTAAATTCTTTGATGCCAAAACTGTTCCTTAACATTTAGAAGTGGTATAGGTGGTACTGTGATATAATTAAATTTTCAATAGAAGTGTGTCCAACTAGATTCTGATATTTATCATCCCGTTTTAAAAGGCCTTCTTCTTACTGAATATTCTACTCAACTAGATTTGCTGTGTTGTAAATGAGAGGTATTATTCTTTTCTCATTTTTACATACCAATACCTGACCATAGGGTCATAAAATTTTTCCTAAGACTTAAAAACCTTTAATAATTATTAATTTGGGGAAAATAGATAACTGGCTTTAAAATTTTCAAAGCCCAGTTTTAATGATGGTTCTTAAACACTTTAATCTCCCTTCTAGCTCACTATCCACCAGAGATAGTGGAAAAGAAAGGATAAGGGGAAATGGACCTGTTTAGAAATGGTTCTTTGGAGCAAATCCCATCTGCATTGTCAGAAAATGTTCAGTTCTGCAGTTCTGGAGGTCAGCAGAGGCAGTGGCACAGCCTAGCAGGAACATCCCATCTTCACCCAAGTTGGACGATTCAGCAGGAGGGACCAGGGTTAACAGAAACACTGGGAGAAGTTCTAGGCCGTTCCTCTCTCAGCAAAGTGAAGATCAGTGAAGATCTGCAAAGGCATGTGACAAATAAGCTTTGCACAGTTTGCTCTACTCATTCTCCCTCCAAACATCATGTGTCCTCTAGGGATCTTGCCTCCCCATGTGTCTGGCCTCAGCAAGTGAGTCTGCCTCAGCTGACATCACTCTGCCAATCAGCCCGAGACCATGGATGCTGAAAGGAGCCACCAACACACCACCAAAAGTTTTTATGCATTTCTTTCTGTGGAATCTCAACAAATGCAGCTCAGCTACACAATGAAAGGTGGGCCAATGCATGCATGTCATAAGCAAAGAATCCTTTGTTACATGTCCTTTCATGTGCTTTCATTGGCATAACAGCCTTTCACCTGTGTCTGCTTCAGGGAAATGTTCCTTCACGTGTTTGCCCCAGCAAAACACCATCCGACACAACTGACTTTCCAAAGAACCCTTAGGTTTCCACTTCAGGTTTGGTTTTTAAAAGAATTTTGCTAAGACAATAGAATCTTAAACATAACACACAGATGAAAAAAGTATGTTGTCTATAAAAACTGAAAAACATATTAATCATATACTGTCTCAATGGATAACATGTGTATAGATTTTAAATATTTAATAGTGTTTGAATAAATTTATTAATACCTTCATGGAAAAGCTTGGGTTCTGAAGTTAGTGAGTTCTCTGGAGACTTCTTCAATCTTTCTGATTGCTTCTTTTTGTTCAAATAATAATATAATTAATATATGTGGTCGTTTTTTCAATAGGTATTTTAAGATCATGGCCAAGTGATACATCGGAAAGTATTAGGATGGAATTAGACTGACAATATGCATTCAATAATTTCTCATGTTTAGTCTGAATCTATTTAACGTGAAAATACAAGGGGCATTGTAGGTAGGATAATTGCAAGACTAGAGCAGGTTAAAAAAAAGTACAGGGGATTATTTGGGAGTTAGAACAGGTGGATTCTTCCTAGAATTATCTAGAAGTTAGATTTGATATGAGCTGGTGGTGTTGTTTATTTCAACTTTGGCCACAAAGCCAATAAACTGGGACCTTATCATGTTTGAGGGTATACCCTTTTGTGTCTGTCGCAGGAAGAGAAACAAATCTTAGGTGAAAAATAAGCTAATTTATCTCTCTCTCTTTTCCTTCAGAATAACTCAAAAAGGGAGAAAATGGAAATACAGCACTGTTAAATAAAAATTTCCTAACTTCAGGCTAATGAAGAGTCTAGGAGACATCTTTGACTTCATAAAATTTGTATCAAAGTTTCTTTCTGTTTCCAAGATGAATTTGTGAGTCTTTTTCATAAATTGATTTCATTAATCATAGGAAATATTTAAAATGTGGTAGCATGCTTCACGGCTGTTATGCAGGATGGAATTTTACGTAAAAACACAGCGTGGACTGGACTACAGCGCTTCCCTTCACAGCTTGTTTCTTCACGTTCTTCTAGAGTCTTTTTTTTTTTTTTTTATATGGAAGGGCTTGTGTAAAGACCCAGCAGGACGGGGGAAACAGGAAGCTGAAAAGTTCCAAATTCATGTGGAAGCTAAAACACTGTAATGGTGCCCACAGCTGGGAACCGACTGTGGAGAAGGTATGTTGGTGGGAGAAGCTCGCTACTGCCTGGCAGGAAAGGAAACACTGCCGGGCACAAGAAAGCCGCTGATGGGTGGCAGCTGCAGCCACTGCTTCAGAAACAGTCTTTGAACCTGGCTAGCATGGGCACTGATTTCTGTCTTGCTGGTGCTGGTGACACACAACTCTCCCTCTGAAATTTCCATCCCTGGTTATGGAATGTGGATGGAATGCAGAGAGGGAGCTCTGGTTCTAACAGGATGCTGCTGCTCTGGCCTCTGCTGCTCTATTCTTTCCCCCTGTTCTGGTATGCTCTGCCCACTGAAGTTCAAATTCATTTCTTTCCCTGTCTTTACAAGGGAATAGCAAATAGACAAGCATACTCAGGCTAAGCTGTATTCTTTATAATTGTCAATTTTCGATAATTATTTTTAATAGAGTGAAAGAAATGAGTCTCATTAGCTTTTCTTTACTACTCTTCACTCACACAACTAACTTTACTAATTCAGGGCTTTCTGCCCATTTAGAGTGGTCCAGTTTAAGGTCTGTGTCCTCACTGTAGTCTTTATGCTCCTTTGTGAAGGAGGAGGAAGCTTGCCTTCCTCTGCCCTTCTTCCACAGGGATTCACCCCTAGACAGCACTCAGCAAGATAGCAGCTTAGCTTTGGGCTTGGTGAGAGTATTTACAGATTGGTGCCTGGTGCAAAGACATACTTTTATGAGATATAAAGCTGAGCCCTTGTCTACTGTGTACCTGTGACACATTTTTACCTTTTATTCATTAAACCATTTCTCATTCTCTTGCACTTGTAAATTGGAATTTTACTACCAGGTGCTTAATCTGAATAATTCCCTGGTTTGAAAACTTAGTCTCACAATTACTATTTTAATTCTGATTCCTAATGATCTTATTTGGGTTCTCAAAATAGAAAAAAAAATGATGTTTTGCATTCCACTAATTCAGAGGCATTGATGTGAACTATTCTATGAATGAATTTACTATGTAAACCACATAGACAATTCCAGGAAAGAACAGAGCTATTCTTTCTGTATTACTCTCTGTAACACATCTTCCACTCTTAAGTTTTAAAAACATATTTCCTATTCTTTTTGCCTCCATATCCCTCCCAATATCTGTTCTTAACAACCTGCTAGTAGGTGTCCATATTTTCTGTTGTAGTCAAGTTTTTTAATCCTTCTGGTGTTTTCTCCATTTCTTTAGAGGCTGTGTACTCCTCATAACCTGTGTATGTGTCAATGAAATGCTCTGGCAGACCCTTGCATCACTTTCAGATTATAGCCATGATTTATCTGCACAATCACTCAGCCCATTCAAGTACTTTGCTCCATTTGATTTAATGTATACACTTGGCAAAACATTAATCAAGCTGTGTGACTGCCCAGTCTTTTCTTTTGTGTGGACTATTTTCACCTGCATTTTCTCTTAAGTTTTGTGAAATTAACCCTCATGACTGGAGGACAAAAGTACTGTATTTATAAATCATTGTCTTTTTCCCTCTACAAAATAAATAATCTCTGTATACACTAGCTTCAAGTTTCCACCATGATTTCTCTGACCCACTTTTATAGCCTTTGACCTTGTTGCTTGCTAAGAAAATGGAGACCTCCAGAATGCAACATGTGCAGACTCCAGCCTTGGTGTGCTTCCTCCAAGAGGCATCTTCATGTTTTTGTGGAGGACCACCTTGCTCTCATTCAAGGCACGTGCTTATCACTAGACCTGTTATCCCTTACTTGCCCAAGAGAAGCTGCATATTATCATCCTCTCTGCATTCTGCATCACAAAAGTGCACCCTAATTCCATATTTATCATAGAAATAAATGTGTGCTTGTACGTGTGTGTGTGTGTGTGTGTGTGCGCACACACATGCATGCATGTGTGCCTGTTCATTGCAGAAACTCACTGATGCCTTCACTGTTTTTTTCAGATCTTGTTTGTAGAAAAACTCTGCAAGAGTCCTATCTATTACTGTTTCCACCTCCTCATAGCCCAGTCAAGCTTTGATTCAGTCACGTACTGATCACGACTCTGGTGATGCTCATCCATGTCATCTGTCTTGATGACCCTATGGTCAGCTCCAATTCCTCACCTTCCTTTATCTACCACCAGGCCCAGTGTTTGGCATGATTTTACCTCCTCTAGGAGATCTGGCCTCACTTGACTTGAAGATGTCATGCTCTCTAGTCACATCTAACATCTAGACAAGCTGCCAACAGTGTTTTCTGTAAATGGCTACATAACAAACTAGTTTATGGACCAACACCTGCATTTGTGGTCATGATCAACTCCTGCATCTATAGCTATGATCAATATGTGCATCTGTATTCACAATCAATGCCTGGATCTATGGTCATGATCAACACCTGAATCTGTGGTCATAATCAACACCTGTATCTGTGGCCATGATCAACACCTGCATCTGTGGCCATTACTGGTGCTTTGTTCATTACCACATAGGTCTGTTAAAAAGTGATTTAGCCTAGAAAGATTCTCTTGTAGAGGAGCCAAGTTCAGGTCCCAGCAACTCACAAACACCTGTAATCTAATTCCAGATTATTCAGTGCCTCCTTTTAGCCTCTGAAGGTACCAAGTACTCACATACCACATATACATATGTGCAGATACAATACTAATGCAGATAAAAATAAGTAGATCTTTAAAAGAAATCCTTAGCTTGTAGTTTACACAAAAGTGGACTGTAATTTGAACTTAGACTACCAGCACCGTGTTCTGTCACAATTATAGACTTCTGAGATACCAAGTGTCTTGGAGTCCCATCTGTAGATCTTCTGTCTGGAGTGGAAGAGTTTACTTACTTGGTAAGACAAATGTTTAAACTTTAAATACTGTTAATCAGTGTTGGTGTACCAAGGTGTATATTTCTCACTGCCCTTGTAGCCAAACATTTAAATTATGTGTTTAATTGCCTCCATGATATTTGTATTTGTATAGTCACTGTGATTGTAACTCAAACTTAAATCCTGATGTTCCTCTAAGACAATTCCAGTGCTCCAGGTTTTCTCAAGCTGTCTGTGGATTATATAAGGATGTGTGCTTGAGCATATGTATCCACTGATGTATCCGCAGAGCTGAAATCATACAGATGTAAGTCATTTCAGTTCACTCATATCATGAACATAGTCTAAGTTACCTGTTAACTGCCCTATGGCAAGTATACCCTAAGGCAGTGTTTCTCAAAGTGTGGATCATTAAACCATCTCTAGGACCACAAGGAGAAAAGGATCTTATATCTTACTGTACAGAAACTACATTATAGATCATACAACTTAGATTATGTGTTTTCCATTAAACTTTGCCATGAGGATTTGCAAACAGGGTGCAAAGGCTTTTGAATATTCCTGTCTGAAATAGCTTTTCATATTGGTGTTCCAAAATTATAGTTTATTCTTACCAAAGTAGTTGGTCTATTTGAATTAGATTTCATTTTGAATATGGGATAATTTTGTTACTTGTAAAATCCTATAGGATCTCTTGCCTGCCGTTTAAAACTGATACCACCAGATGGTGATATTTTATTGAGAATAAAATATGATCTCCAAGGATTAAAAAACTTGAAAATTTATTATTTTTTTATAATGAAATGAACCTTATTTGTACAAAACAAATATAAATATTGATAGATTAACAGCAATATGTAAATGCATATACCTTATGTTATTACTTGATGTTTATCTCATTTTGTTTTTCATTGTACTTTTGAATTCATTTTATTTTATTTTATTTAAATTTATTTGTTAAAAATTAATTCTTGTATATAATATATTGTAATTACTCTCATTCTCAAACTCTCCAGTCTTCCTTTTCTTTTGGTCAATCCCATTTCTCTTTCTTACAATCATGCCTTTTTAAATTATTTTTTGACTCACTGAGTTTAACCAGGGCCATCTGTGGATCATGGTTTTGGAACTGGCCTCTGCAGCTTAGTGGTGTCATCGAAGACAATGACTCCCCTTTTCCAAGAATGTATTGGTAGTCATGGTGCAACAGGAAGACCCCCCCCCCTCCATGAAGTCCCCAGTTTTGTGCAGGCACTAGTGGTATGGGTAACAGCAGCTGCTGTGAAATCTTGTATGCCATGGTTGTGACATGCCCAGTAATGGTCATTTTGAAGCTCTCTCTTGATCTTCCTGTGTTTACATTCTTCCATAGTGTTCCCTTGTATTAGCTAGTTGTTGTTGTTGTTTTTTTTTTTTAAATCACTGTTATAAAATACCATGACTAAAACAAAGAAGAAAGAGCTTAATTGTTTTATGTTTCGAGGGGGATTAAAGCCCATCATTGTCAAGATAGGGAAGCGTGGCAAGGCATTAGGCTGAAAGTTCACATCTTAATCCACAATCAGGAAGCCACATGGAACCTGGGAATGGCTCCAGTGTTTGAACTTTCAAAGCCTGCTCCAGAGACACACCTCTTCAAGCATGGCCACACCTCCCAAACTACCAAAATAGTGCCACCAGGTGGGCTCTGGAGACAATATTGGTCACCATATCAAAGCACTACAGTCCTGTTTAGAGGTGAGCACTCAGCCATCACTTGTCAGCGCCTTGAGCAGCTGTGACTCTGCATTTACAGCTGTTCACTGTGAAAAAAGGCTTGTCTGATTAATGCTTAGAGTAGCACTTGTCTGTTGATATAAGCAGATGTTTAGAATGTTAATTTAACTGAATGGCAGTAGTGTTCTCTTTAGGGCTCATTAATTCCCTATCCACATGTGTTTGGCCAGGCTTACATTAGCAGGCACTATTCCTCTCTGGTGGGGTCAACCTCAAGTTCAATTAAAGATCAGTAGTTGTCCCCTTAGCAATCATGCCACTGTTGTACAAGTGGCGACATCTTGTCTGGAAACATCATGTGGTTCACAGCTGGCTCTTCCATAGCACTTTCTGGAAGCATGGAAACTAGCACTCAGGGAAGAGGCTTCTTGCACAGATTTAACTTCATTTCTCTAATAATTAGTAAGTCCTGTCACAGCCTACATTGTTTTCGAAACTTCTGGACTACTATGACCAACAACTCATGTGTTTAACACTAGGCACTGGGAATTTTGCTTAGTAACCCACAGCTTTTAGGAGCAGCATGGTACATTAGTTGGGGACAGCTTCCTTCAAATGCCCATTCAATAAAATTATGATTTAACTGGGTGAGAGGATAATATTTTTTTATATAGCTTTTCCACACATTTAGGTAATCCTTCCCCACCCCTCATCTTTGCCATCTCTGGACTCTTCTTAATCTCACCCACGGCACTTTCCTTCTCTATTTCCACTTTTGCTTATGTTTTACTATTCCCTCTCCCCATGCACCCCTAGTGGCTCTTATTGTAGTTTCCTGGTTTGCACAATAGTCTAAATCAGACTTCTATGTCTAAAAAGGCCAAGGTAGGACCCACATATGAAAGAAAACATGAGGTCTTTCTTGTCCTTCTGGTCCTCAGTTACCCCATTCATTTTAATTTCTGCCACTTCTTTCCACTTACCTGAAATTTTATAATTTCATTTTCTTTATGTCCAAATTTTGATTGTGTATATGTACCAAATTTCATTACTGGGTTAACAGTAGATGAACATCTAGGCTGGTTCCATTCCTTAGCTACTGTGAATAAAGTAGCAATGAGCATGGTTGTGCAGGTGTCTCTCTGGAAGGAAATAAAGCTGTTGGGTGTATGCTCAGGGGTCTTATTGCTCAGTCCTATGGAAGAGCCTCTTCGAGCATCATGAGATCAGACTGCTGTCTGTTGCTTCACTGATTTATATTACTACATGCATACCAGGATTTGTTTGATTTTTAAATCTATTTTAAAATAAGATAAAGATAATTATTATTCCTATGAGAATTTTGTATAATGTATTTTTGTATTCCCTTTCCCCTAAATTTCCCCCAAATCTGTACTGCTATCTTAGTTGCTTTCCTATTGCTATGGCAGAATAGCATTGTCAAAGCAATTTATAAAAGAAAGCACTTAATTTAGATGCTCATGGTCTCAGAAGGCTAGAGACCATGGACATGGCCAGGAACATGGCCACACATTTCATTTTCTTTATGGACAAGTTTTGATTGTGTATATGTACCAAATTTCATTACTAGGTTAACAATAGACGACCATCTAGGCTGGTTCCATTCCTTAGCTACTGTGAATAAAGTAGCAATGAGCATGGTTGTTCAGGAGTCTCTATGGAAGGAAAGAAAGCTGTTGGGTGCATGCTCAGGGGTCTTATTGCTCAGTCCTGGAGCAGTAGCAGAAAGCCTACATCTAACACACAAACCAGAAACACAAATAGTTAACTAGGAATGGCTTAGGATTTTAGCCTCCAAAGGTCACCCCTAGTGACACACCTCCTTAAACAAGAACACATCTAGTCCAAACAGTTCCACTTGCTGTGGATCAAGCATTTAAATATATGAACACTCATAGCACTACACATATTTTTCCTTAATATGCAGCCATGTCATCCCCTAACCCCATCATGTCCAATTAGTGGTTCCCATATGACCTTCCATGGGAACACTGACAATTTACCATAGGATGCACTGTTAAAGAAAACTGATGTTCCCTCTTCCAGCAAGCTATCAATTACAAATGGCTGGTGCTGAGACTTCATGCTTGTCTCCCTTCTCCATGCTGGGATTTTCTCTGGCTTGAGCTTGTACAGATTTTGTGCTACTATGAGTTCATGTGTGCCCTGCTGTGTCCAGAAAGTCTAAGATTTATTTCTATGTATATGGATATGTATGTGTCTGTGTGAGGGTATGTGCAAGTAAATGAATGTGCCCATGGAGGCCAAAGTAGAGGGTTTCTGATCCCTGAGCATGAAATTTTAGGCCAATGTGAGCCACTCAAGATGGATGTTGGAAAATGAACTTTGACCTTTGCAAGAGCAGCATGTTCTTAACTGCTGAGATGTTTCCCCAGCTCTTCATTTGCACTTGATGATGCTTAATGTTACTGCAGTGAGATGAAATCTAACAAAAGCTTTAATATGCATTGCCTTTATTATAAAAGATATTAATCATTTTTGTAACTTTACTCTTTGTATTTTTTAGAACTTTTAAAAATTCCTTATCCCATTTTTAAAAACTGGCTTATTGTCTTGATGATTTGTGTTTTGAGTTGTAATTCAATATGTAAAGAGCATTAAAGCATTAGAATATCTTGCCATTCTATTTTCTTGTAAAATTCTCTCTGACCCTGCTGCCCCCAGATCATAATTCTCTTTAGACAACTATCTATCTGAATCTGTAAAATAAAATTTACCTCTTACAGGAAGCTGTTTGTTCTCCTAGAAATTTTTAAAATTAATTGTCCTTATTTAAAGCTAGTAGCATCATGCTGGCAAGAGCTTTGTGTTTCTATAGACCCATACCAGATTCAAGGCTGGAGATAGAAAAGGTTTGTGAGTCTCAAAAGGAAATAATAAGCCTTATGAAATACACCCAGAGCCTTCTCTCTAACAAAGGACCACTGTCTAGGGAAAGGGAATTTATCACAGTTAAATTTGAGCTGTCCTTTATCACTTAAGAGAAGTAGAACATGGTGTCACTAGTGGTTAGAGATTTGAAACTGAAGTCCTAGAAAATCCTAAAGCAAAACAAGGAGGCAAAATTGAAGCAACAACAGAAGGAATGTGAAACCTTGACATGAAGACTTTAAACAGTTAAAATAATTACTAAACATTTTCAATTTTAAACAGATTAGAATAATCAGTAAAAGGGACTTTACTGATATCATTATTTTTTTCAGAAATGAAGATGTCTGTTTCCTCCATTCCTTCTCAACTTCACTACCTATTCTTTCATTGTTACACACACACACATACACACACACACACACACACACACACACACACACACACACGGACAGGACACACACAACTCACACAATGTATTTTTAATTGAATATAAAGTAAAAGCAGACACCTCTTTAGAATGAATGCTGTGTCTAGAATATTGTTGTCATGGTATGCGTGCTGAAGGGTTCTGCAGCTATTCCCTATGGCTTTCATGTTTGCAGTCTGCATACCTCTTGCTGGCAGACTTCTCTTGTATTTGGGAGCGTTCTATACTTTTAGCATCTGTTCGACTAGAGTGTCCATTTTATTTCCCCATTCAGAGCTCCCTGCTTTGAATCCTATCTTGTTACCCGTTGTCTGGCCTCTTAAATCTTCCTTAAAATGTAGCTGCAAGCCTGCATGACACAGCCACTGTTCCATTTTTCAAACATGCAAAACCATCCTGCTATGGTGTATAAGGTGCATCATACGCTGAAATATTAGTGAAGGATCCTTATCATGGCTGCTGTGTCTTCTGTGTGCTTGGGCATCTGGATCAAAAAGTACTTCCTCAGGTGGCCTTGTGCAAACAAGGCAACTTAGCAGTGCTCATTTCTCAAGAGACAATCTTTCGAATGTGTTTGTGATTTAGACATTAGAATCTGCCATGGGTAGAATTTAATCATCATCCCAGTGAGCACTTCTCAACTTCTGCTTAATGGCACTAGTATCTTCAACGGTTATAATCTCCATATCTGTAACGTGAAGTAATATGGCTAGCCTGAGCATTTAAAAATAGAAATTTTGTTTTTCTATTTCAGTTTTTTTTATTACATTTTTTATTGTTAAACAATTACTTTAATTTTAAAACATTTCTTTCATTTTTTTAATTTTTAAATTTTTCCTTGGATATTTTCTTTATTTAAATTTCAAATGCTTTCCCTTTTCCAGGTCTCCCCTTTGGAAACCC
This sequence comes from Mus minutoides, assembly GCA_902729485.2. NCBI lineage: Eukaryota > Metazoa > Chordata > Mammalia > Rodentia > Muridae > Mus > Mus minutoides. The sequence goes on along the minus strand of LR749676.1, from coordinate 706,421 downwards.
CCTACCCTATCTCCCCATCCCCTGCCTCTATGAGGGTGCTCTCCCACCCACCGACTCCCATGCTCCTACCCTTCCTGAGCCCCACTGCCCCCCTCTATATATGTGGCCATGTGAATGTCACTACACTTGTGTAGAAGTCAGAGAAGAGTTTTGGGACCAGGTTCTTTGTTGTCTGCTGCCTTCCCAGAAAGCAAAGCAGAGTTAGGACGAATAGCATCCACTGAAGCTCTGGACCTGTCAGGATGCTGAGGGTATTACAGCTTTTAGAAGAGAGGCAAGTTTGGGCAGCCTGCACAAGGAGCATAGCCAAGGATCCTTGTATCTAGTCCACTACTGTGTCAGTGCCAGGATCAGCAGCAGAAGTGGCAGCGTCAGTGGTGCTTTTGGCAGCAGGAGCCTGATTAGCCAGGCAGGTCTAAGGTCCAGTGTTGAATGCTTCGTGAGAGAGAACTTTTCCTCCGGAGTTAAAGCTCAGTGAAAACAGGCGATCTCAGATGATCCTCAGCAAAATAACGTGTGTGCTTTATTCTATGTGGACGGGGACTATATAAACACTGAAGAGTGGGTTGGAATTTAGGGGTAGGTAATTCCTATTGGCTCCGTTTGAGATGTTGGTGATGCTTTGTTTGCATGGGGAGAGAATCCAGATGTTTCCTTATGTGACTGATTGCCTATGGTCCTTTCAGTGTTGTGGTCACATTTTCTAGAGCAGGTACAGAAATGGGTTGGAACTGATTCAACTCCTGCTGATCTCAAGTCTGATATACCAGGGTCTGAGGTCACTCACCTTTACCAGTTCTGTCTGGTGGCATGGTCCACTTAGCCTACAGGCCTTTTCTCCATTATGTGAAATTTCCAGAGACTGAACTCAAGTAGTCAGGCCTGGCTCTGTGCACAGAGCCATCTTGCTAGTCTCTAGTCTCACTTTTTGAGTATCACACAGCACCACCCATTAAGCTACACTTACAATTTCTGTATAGCCTGCATTTCCAAAGTCTTATTCTTCCCACAGACAGTTCTGATGGTCTGGGAACCACAGGGTTAGGTTTAAGTACAGTGATGACCATAATTTTCTGTATCACTTGCATTCCATTTATGTCATCAAAGAAAGCCACAACTTATGGAAGGAAGGCTTTATTTTGATTCATAGATTTTTGCCTTTCAGTACATGAGGGTGAGGATGAGTATCTGTGAGTACTGTAGAACATTCTTGTCATTGTGGACCAGGAAGCAGAGAACAGGGAATGCAGGCACTCTGCTACCTTTGTCCCTCCTGTCAGTCAGAGAGGTCAGAGCATGTAACAATTCTGACCTACAGTCAGGGTGGGTCTTTCCCCTTCATGTGACCCTTCTCTGAAAGGCCCTGACAATGCCAGCAGTTTGTTTTAGTCATACTGTCACATAGTGACTCTCAATCCAATTAAGTTTACAGTGACTTTCAGGATGGTCTTAAAAGACATAATGTGAGGTCAATAGAGGCAGATGTGGCACGAGAGGAGACAACATGTTTACCGTGGTGTGTCCAGCAGGGGTGGGGGTGGTGAAGATCAAAATCTCCTGAGCATCATGTACCTTAGAGAATCACTAGGGTATGCCATTGTTACATTAGTGTCTGGCACCTGATTCTTAGAGCTTCACAGATGATCAGCAGCATCATGTCAGTGCTTGTCAAGAGTGCACAACATGAAAATCTGACCAGGAGGTGAGGGCAGAAGACATGTCTGATGCTGTATGGTGTGCCCTTGGGATAGGAAAGGTAACAGAACGATTAGGCATTAGGGCAGCAGGACTTGTATAAAATTATAAAGGAGTCCTAAAACATTTCAGAGAGTGACTCAGAGATCACCAAGCCTAAAATCTTGTAGTTTTCCCAGCTTGGTGCAAAAATATCATGATGCACCTATATCCATCCAGTCCTCATTGGCCCAGCACTGCTTGATCTGTCATTCTGCAAGCTGAGCTGCATATTCCAGAAGCACACTCTTGTGACATAAGTCAGTCCCTCTTTTAAAAACTGGGTGGGACATTATCCAGTGGCACAAAGCATGCTTCCTTTCTATAGTAATTGTTAAGACTAAAGTACTTAATACATAGTTAACAGCAGGAACTGCATTTAACAGTAGTCAGCATTGTAGAATCCATGGTTGCTGTTTTTCTTATTATTAATGATTGGATGGAGAACATTCGAGAGGCTCTAAAGAGTTTTTTTTTGACATGTTTATGGCAGTGGCTTACTCAAACATTACTTATAACAGCATCCAAAGAGGATAATGTTTAATGAATTGAAATGTTTCCTTCATTTTACTTGGGAAAAAAAGAGAAATAAACAGGAGAATTAAAAACAAACAAAAATTAGAAATGTCATCATAATCTCTTTATGTACTTTTTGAGATTTATTTATTTATTTGATGTAAATGAGTGCCCTGTCTACATAAACTGCAAAAAAGAGCACCAGGTCCCATTACATATGATTGTAGGGCACCATGTGGTTGCTGGGAATTGAACACAGGACTTCTGGATGAGCAGACAGTGCTCCTATCTTCTGAGCCATCTCTCTAGCTCCCATAATCTATTTGAATCTCTCCTTATTCAGGTTTGGATTATAGCATTGGTCATCATAACATTTATTTTGAGGGATTTTACTGTTGTATACTTAGAGGCATTGGTATTGTTGGTATTGTTGGTATTCATTCACGTTGGTTTTCTTTAAATTTTGACTTTTCCTTACTGTGATGATGGTTATGAACTTGATGAGGCTGCAGATGCTGTTCCCAAACATAATGGGAGGGCTAGGCTGGAGGAGGAGTCAGTGCAGGTTGGGCGTTCATGAATCATTTGCACCCATCAAATTTTACAATTCTTGAATCCAAGGAAGAATCACAGGCCACATGGTTAAGTTCAGGCCTCTGTTTTTGTGTTTTGGACTAGAGTTTGAACAGAGCTTGATAAAGATAAACTTGCCTAGCTGGCTGGTAATTCATTCAAGTAATACATAGATACATCTTTTTACTTTCATGGAATTTGGTATCAATATATTAATTATAGAATTATAGTTAGCATCTCCCCATAGATACATGTTTGTGTGTGTGTTTGTGAGTCATAGGTATGTATTGTGTATATGTATGTGTGCATGTGTGTATACATGTATGTGAATGTGTGTTTCTATGTGATTGTGCACATGTGTACAGGAGCATGTGCACATGTATTTGTGCAAGCAGAATCCAAAGTTCAATTTTGGTAGATTATTTAATCTATCTGCACCTTATTTTTGAGACAGGGTCTCTCACTGAACCTGTCATTCACTAATTGGTATAGGCTGGCTGGCCAGCAAGATTCAGATATTCTGTTGTCCTTGCCTTTTTAGTGCTGGGATGACATGCACACACCATCCCTGGATTTTCATATGAATTCACAAACAATCTTGAGCTACAGTGGCTATATATATATATATATATATATATATATATATATATATATAATTTGTGTGTAAATAATATTATATATATACATATGATATATTATATATAAGACTATATACATAAAATATACATTTACTTACACATATATATGTATAGTATAGGGCATATATATGAGTGTGTGTGTGTGTGTGTGTGTGTGTGTGTTTGTGTGTGATATAGAGCAGGAAAGGTAGACTTAATGGCACTGTTCAAAGTCCTTTTCATTTTAAAATTTTTGAGATTTTTGATGACGATTTTTTTTTGTTGGTATTGGCATCAGCCTTAGCTGGGTATAAAAATCAAACATGGACTTTTTCCAACATAGGAATTACTCCACTGTGCCTATTAATACATATCTTTTGGGGAACAGAATATAATAACTATGTAGCTATGGGTGATTTGGACACAGCTAAAATTAGAAACTCCATTTTTTGGGAGGAGTGGGATAGTAAACTGTACTGATAGTATTCATGGGGATAGGGCTCCCAAGGCTCTTGATGTTATTCTAGGGGTCTGGGATGGAAACTGTTAAGGAGATGCTCAGAGTCTAGGGCTGAGTTGGTACAGGACTGATTGGCAACTGAGTTCTCTCTTGCTCTTGTGACCTTGCTGGGCTGGATAGTGCAGGGCTTCTTACTCCTTGGAGGCCATGTAGGCCATGAGGTCCACTATCCTGTTGCTATAGCTGTATTCATTGTTATACCAGAAAATGAGCTTTAGAAATTTCTTATTGAGAGCAATGATAGCTCCAGCATCAAAGATGGAAGAGTGAGAGAGTCACTGTTAAAGTTGCAAGAGACAAGCTCATACCCAGTTTAGGCCAAATGCCCTTTACTGGACCCTCAGACATGTGCTTCACTACCTTGCTAATGTCTTCATACTTCACAGCTTACTCAAGATGGCATGTCAGATCTATGACAGGCACATTGGAACATGGAAGGCCATGATAGTGTGCTTCCTGTTCAGCTCTGGGATGATCTTGCACATAACCTTGGCAGCACCAGTGGATGCAGAGATGATATTCTGGGCAGCCCCATGGCCATCACACTGCTGCTTTCTAGAGGGGTCATCCACAGTCTTTTGAGTGGCAGTAATGGTCATGAGACCTTCTGCAATGTATAGTTTTAATGATGACCTTGGTTAAGGGGGATAATCTTGGTGGAAGAATCTTTGATGACAATCTTGAGTGAGTCTTCATTTTTCTCATGGTTTACATTCATTATAAACATGGGGGGCATTGGCAGAAGGGGCTGAGATGATAGTTCTTTTGCCCCATCTTTTAAGTGGGCCCCAGTCTTCTTCATGGTGGTGAATATTCCAGTAGACTGCATAGCATACTTGGTGTCAGCATCACTTCATTTGATGTAGTGGGACCTTGCTCCTAAAATATGGTGATGACTTTTCTTTTGATGACAAGCTTCCCATTCTTAGTCTTGAACATGCCCTTGAACTTGCCATGGACAGAGTCCTACAGAAATATTTGACCATGTAGTTGAGATCAATGAAAGCGTCATTGATGGCAACAATATTTGCTTTACCAGAGGAGTTGGCAGCCCTGGTAACCAGGCATCCAATACAGCCAAGTTTGTTTACTCTAATCTTCACCATCATGTGTAAGGGACGAGGCTGGCACTGCATGAGAAAATGCGGCTGTCTCTGGAACAGGGAAGAGCAGAGTTTACGTGCATTCTTCACATTCTGTTGCTTTGAGAAATAACAGTGGCAGCTATTTTATGTCAGACACACACCTCTGTGACATTAATTATTATAAGTCTCCCAATAACTCTAGGAGTTATCATCATCATATGAGTTATTATCATCCCCATTTACAGTAAGCTTACTAAGGTTGAGTAACTTGCCTAAGTGTGTTCCTTCTGGCTCCATAGACTATGCCCACGCAGTAAATCTGGGGAGTTGAGGGTGCTAAGAATCCACAAGAGTCCCATGATGGCCCTCAGTATTATTTGTACTATCGCTGATGTTCAAACCACTAATCATCATAGCCAGTAAGAGTTCTGTTCAATGTGTGTATCTTCTTACTATTCCCATGACAAATGTAGCATCGTAAAAATGCACAAAGGAAAGAGAAAAATAGTCTTTACTCTATTAATTTTTATTATCACATTTTAAGTCTGAAGCCGGGGAAATAATTCCTTATTACCAGGCACATTAAACAGCCCAGGAAGCAGATCAATAATAGAAAGCACAGAGCCCACATGATACCCCTTTATCTCTGTCTTTGAGAAATACATCAAGTTTATCACTGCCCTTCCCCCTATGCTATTCTTCCTCCTTCAACTAAATTAGTTTCTTGTTAGTCTTCTCCTGTGTCCAGCTACACTTGAGGAGAATTTCCATTTTGACAATGTCAACACCATGCTATTGATGTAGAAGCCCAGTGTGATATCAGAATGTCAACAATTGTAACTGTTTTGTGAAAAAAGTATGAAGTAGATTTTCAAAATTTTGTTGACTTTTCAACTATGCAAGTTATAACAATAGTTTGCATTTTCAATATATGATCTCAAGACAAGCATATGTGAATAATTTAAGCAATTGCGAGATACTAAAGAGCCAGAATCTTTTATAGCCCATGGCTTTTATGCTTATTACCCCAGTTATTTTTAGGCTATTCTGTATTCAATTTAATAGTTTTATAGTGGGTAAAAATAGATTCCCCCAAATGAGTTTTCTCTTTCTCCCTCCCTCCCTTCCTCCTTCCCCCATCTCCATATTAGGCAGACCATATTTCTTAAGCTAATGGTGGATATGTGATAAAGCACATGGCTTATTTTAAAGACTCACCCTTATTCAGAACAGAGTGCAGAGCTGGTTTGTAACATAGAATAGCTATGATCTCTTTGAAGAGTGTTTCTGAACTCTCTGTAGATCAGATATGTGTAGATGTGCCCTGCAGTGCCTTATATCAGAATTTTTGGGCAAAGTAATTTATTCAAGGCTTTGGTCACATGCTTAAACCTTTCCATTCAATAGTTTGCACTGAAGCTAGTTCAACACAGCTGTTTTAAATTAAAAAAAAATGTGACCTATAAGCAGGACGAAAAATGGAAACTGATTGACTACACTTTTTTGCATGGTTGCTGGGCCCAGAGGCAAGTTCTCTCACTGGACCCAGAGTACACAAATCCTAGATAGACTGTCAAGGTAGTTTGGCCTAGGGATGGGGATTCCTATCTCTGTTTACAGACTGGAAGGTGACTGTCACCTGCCTTCTTTGCTGTTATTTGGGTTCTGACAATTCATTCTTTATTTTATGCTGTACCATATTCACTGATGCACCCACGACACACATATCATTCTTTATCAATCTGTCATTATATTGCCACTAAAGAAACTTGCCTGTCACTGTTGCTCATTTTGCAATTCACTAATAATTAAATGGTTATCAATTATGCTCACCACTATCTTATATGAATCATTTATAAGTCGGCTCAAATATCTTTGTAGTAGTTGTGTGCAGGGGATATTTTATTTGAACATAAAACAACAATGCCTAGACCTTTGTGAACCTAATTGAAAGGTCTTGGCAAGCACATGGGTTGGAAGGAAATTGCTGGACTTGGGTCTCCCTCTGCTGATGCCAGGTATGTTGCCTTGGTCTTAACTTTCTGGACCCTTTTTAATCCTAAAATGTAGTACTTGCATGAACTAAAAACTAATCTTTTAAATCATTATTTGTGGAAGAACCATCTCTCAGTTAAGAGGAAATGATGCATTTAAGAGATTTAAGAACAGTGTGCTGCCTAAGGTGAGGTGAGAAACACTCATCAATCACGTGTACTTTGTTCTTTTCACTGGCCACAACCCCTGGGATACATTTATAGGACATTATAGAATCTTCCAACGTAGTATTAAAATAAATATTAGTTATATAAGGTCCCATCAAAACCACTTTTCTAATAATCCCTTCAAGTGACAATGAGCTTTTATAAAATGACCCTTCCATTCCTGTGACAGAGAGAGGGCCTTATCCAGTTTTTGTTGTTGTTGTTGAATCATCCCCAGGGCCCATTGATTGTTGCTTTCTATCTTGTTCTGTTTGTTCAGCAGTATGGATCTTTACCTTCCCAGTGAGAACTGGGGTCCTCTGAGCAGTGCAGGTGCCCGAGCTTAGTACACTTGTGAGGGTTAAGTTCAGACGAGAGCCACAACTCCGTTTAGGATAAAAATGGTGGGTTTTATCTCCTGATCGACACCCTTGCTTTGCTTCCTACCTGGTTTAGGGAGCACAGAGGCATGAGCTCTCTTTTCTCTGCAATTAGTTTTTTTTTTTTTTAGTTACATATGTGAATTTCCAACTGAACTTTCAGGTATGACTTGACTCCAACTTTTCCTTTTCAAACAGACTATGAATACAGAACAACAATTTATAAAGAGATAAGAACACATCTATTAAAAGAGCAGCACTGAAAAAGACAACTGGAAAAGACCAGCTTCAGATTTAATGACCCCAAAATATTTGGGAATATAAATTATTAAGAATGAATAAAATAAAATTATTGCATAATATTCTTATGCTGTTTCAGACTAGGAGATTTTATAGAATCTTAAAATATATTTAATCAGGAAATATCAAGAGTATATCTTAAATCATATATACAATTTTTATGATATAATATGAACTTTTATTTAAATGAGAAAAATATAATAATCTTTAGGGAAATGTTCTATTGATCACTATTATTAGTTAATGTTAATAGTATGTATTACAGAATCTGTATATCTTCAATGAACTTGAAAACTCATTTGAGGAGATAGATATGAATCACAGGCATATCTGTATGACATATGTCACTGTCACTGGCTGTATGGGTCTACCTGCTTGTGTAGGATAGCAGGCACAGACTGGGTTGGTGAGCAGGGGGATAGGGGGAAGGGATAGGGAGTTTTCAGAGGGGAAACTAGGAAAGGGGATAACATTTGAAATGTAAATAAGGGAAATATCTAATAAAAAAGAAAAAAAACTATTAAAAGAAAAAGGATTAGAGCTTCAACATAAGATTTGAGGAAGGGACAGAAACAATCATTCCACAGTATCTACCATGTGTCAAACATTCTAGATACTAGAGGTACATGAGTTTCTGACATAGCTTTGCCTTAATGAAATCTGTGCTGAATTGAGAGAGCTGGGAAAGAATTATATAATAGAACTCAGAAAGGGGACAATGGCTAACAAACCAAGATTCTATATCATAAGTGGTCATCAAGTAGAACTGTCACTTTTGTGAATGCCTAAGTGAGGATATCTCATCCAGGTCCCCATGGCCTTGACCATTTGCCTCTGGTGTGATGGCTTCTGACTATAACTGGAACTATATACCAGGGAGAAATTCTTTGCCTATAATATTTTACCAATTTTAGAGACATAAGCCAGAGAAAAGGACATAGCATCCAGAAATAGTCTCTAAGTGATGCTGCATCAGAACCGATGGTTAATGAGCTCCATCTTTCATTGGGTTCCTTATTCATTTTCATGCCTTTCTCAACTTCCTTCACCTCTCATTCAAATAACTCATTTGCCCACACTTCCTATGGCTATTTCCCAGACTCCTTACTTGCTCTAAAACAGTGGTGTTTGCCTTATAGAGCACATGGTATAGAGGAAGTAGCTGAATGAGGTGTCTCAACAAAGGAAATTTCATGTTATAATTTAATCCTGTGCCTGTGCTCATTCCTGATAATCAATGTTGACATTATCAGAGTTTAGTAGCCAGACACTTTCTTTCATGAACTGAAGTTTTAAAGCCTTTTTTGGGATACCTTCACCACCTCTGTTATCCAAACCTTCAGGCCTTAGGGTATGTGGAATTGAATGTCAGAAACAGTCAATTTATTTCTTTTCCATATGAGAATAATGGTTTAAGAAGTGTTCACTCCAAGTCTACCTATTTGTCTCACCTTGACTGAATGTTACTCACATTCCTTGCTACATAGATGTTAATATAGTAAGTAATTCCATATAAATGATGATACCAATTACCATTATTTTGATGTTAAAATCATATTTTGTAACCATTGTGTATGGTATTTTTTGCTGTAGTCTTAGGGTAAATAAAAATTTACAACTTAAGGAAATTTTCATTTATATCTATTATTTTTAATAGTTTTCTTTTTAAAATTACAAATACCCTTTTACTTCGTTGAGCATTTTTTTCTACCCATGAAATGCAATGGTGTGTTTTCTCTTTTTATTGGAAGGTGGTATTTGTTTTAGATGCCTAGTCTTTAGAGTTCGGCACATCTGTGATATGATCTGATTCCTGTCTTACCATTTAAGAGACTATGAGGTAGTTCTTAGCACCATTTTTCCATTAAATTTTACCATCTATTGATTAAATATAAATAAAAGCTACATTATATAATGTTGTGAGTGAAACATAACTCTTATAAATTACTACATCTTTAGAGTTTAAGTAGATGCAGTTATCAAAAGTTATAAGCTACTAAAGTAAAAGTCTATGTAAATACTTTGTTCCTAATGATAAGCAAGCATTTGCAATATTCTGCTTTTGTGAATTGCATTACAGAAGGCATTAAGATGAAAACAAACGAATAAAATCAACAAAAACATCTGCTTCACCCCTGGCCATGTAATGAAATTAATCAGGAGCTACTGACTTACAGATGGAACACAAGATCCATAAACCATGAGACTTCAAATAGACGGGCTCTTTAGAAATTTGCCCCAATGAAAACATAGTCTTCAGACATATGAGGCATGGGCATGAATGGGAACAAAGGTAGAGCCATTGCCAGCAGGCAGAGGTTATTAGGAAGCACCACACAGGTTTACTGTTGGACACTTGCTATTTTATCTAGGGTAAAGTGTAAAAACACCTATGGTGTATACTTATTTTCTGTTTTAAATAAAGTAATAATTTTGATATTTTTGTATGTTTTATGTACAATGTGCAGTATACATAATCTCATTTAGTCTTTTGAAATGTGTGAGACCACTTTCAGCAGTTTATCAGTTCTGGTGAACTTTTTTTTTTTTTTTTTTTTTTTGACAGTAGTAGTAAGTGTAAAACTGGTTCAACTGGTCTACATCAGATCATCCTGCCTAAAGTAAAATTTTATGTCTTGCCATTGTCTCTAAAATTCTGAAGTATAACTATGTGTTTCCAGAGCCAATTTTACTGGCACACTCAGAGTTATTACTACTGAGAACCTTATTGCAAATAACTATTTATGGTCTGAGGACTGTTGGTAAAATTCTTGGTGCATAAGCATGGAGACCTAAATTTGATGTCCTGAGTGTACATATAAAAAAATCCAGATATTGTAAACATACTTTTATCCCAGCACTAGGCAAGTGAAGATAGACAGATTGCAGATCCCTCAATATTTCTTCCATTTAAAATCTCCCATTAGCCATCAGATCATGTGGGAAGCTCTTGGCCAGAGAGTCTCTGTCTCAAAATACAAGATGAGGTGGTTGTCACCCAAAATTGTCTGAGGACATTAAATGCACAAACAAACACATATATGTGTGATCCCACATCTGTAAACCCATATGCACATACCACCACCACCACCACCACCACCACCACCAACAACAACAACAGCAGAATAGGAAATATTATTCTTCAATCCTCAGTTTCAATTCTACCTGTATATTTTACAAATGTACTATTGTCAAAATTAAAATAAATTTCAAGAAAATACCTACATTCCAATCACCTTTCATGTTGCAATGCCTTTGTGTTGAATTTTAATTAAAACATCTTCAGAATTGGCTGACCTGAATTCAGTGGTTCAGTTAATAAGCATTTTGTATCTTTGTATTTTTTTCCCTTTTGCCTCCTACTTTTATATAAGAAGTTGTTTACACCTAGACAGCAAGACTGTCATTTCTACAAATCAAGAGAATAAAGAGGAAGATCATTTTTATAACTCATAATATGCTTTGTGTTTTCACTTCTTTATAAACAATATTTGTCTATTTTTAAATTTTGTGTGTGTGTGTGTGTGTGTGTGTGTGTGTGTGTGTGTGTTTGTGTGTGTGTGAATGTTTGGCAATGCGTGGAGTGCCCACTGAAGCAGGAAGAGGGTGTTGCAGGCCCTGGAGCTGGAGTTACTTGTAGTTGTGAGCTGCCTAGCCTGGGTTCTGGGAAATAAAATCAGGTCTTCTTCGAGAGCATGAGGTGCTGTTAACCACTGTCTCTCTCCATACACAGAGTCCTGGAAGCAAACATTAGGCTGAACTCAGAGTCCTTCATAGGAGCGGGAAGAAATATCAGAGGAAGCAGGTGATCTGGAACACAGCATGAGAACTGGACTCACAGGACCTACTGACCAGGACTCACAGGACCTACTGACCAGGACTCACAGGACCTACTGACCAGGACTCACAGGACCTACTGACCAGGACTCACAGGACTGACTGACCAGGACTCACAGGACCTACTGACAAGGACTCACAGGAACTACTGACCAGGACTCACAGGACCTACTGACCAGGACTCACAGGATCGACTAACCAGGACTCACAGACATTTGCAGAGATTAGGAAGCCTGTAGGCGTCTGACTTAGAACCTCTGCATGTACATTATGGCTGATTGATTGGTTTTCTTGTAGAAATTCTAATTTCTATAAGAGAGGGGCATCCCAGACTCTTTTGCCTACTTGTGAAACCTCAATATGGATGGTCTTACCGTAGATTGTTATGCAGTTTTTGGTTGATATTCCTGGTAGGATTGCTCTTCTCGGAGGGGAGGAGAAAAGGTTGGGTGGATCTGAGGGAAAGGAAAGATCAGGAGCTGGGGAATGAGAAACTCCCATCAGGATGTAATATATGAGAGAAGAATAATACAAAAAAAGTAAATGAATGCAGATAAGGCAAACAAAACTGAGTGGGTGAGCCCATTTTCTCAGTTGTCCTTGTGGCACATGTTTATGCTTTTGTAACTTTAGGTATTTTATATCAGATTCTTACATTTAGAAAACCACTGAGTCAAATCTTTGCACACTGTTAATTATTTCATGTGAAGAAATTTGCTTTGTGCTTGCATTTTTCACTCCTGTGCTAAAGGCATTTGATTGTAATTTTGTATCTTCAACTGTCGAAAGAGTCAGAGTGACATATCAGAAGGAAGAGTGAATGAATGCATTTGCTCTCATTACCTCTGCAGGGGGCTCATTTTTTAATTTATATGAAGTTTCTAATGGTTTTATGGTAAGGAAAAACAAATTGTTCCCTAAGGTGATAGTCCCATCTTGATGGACTATAAAACAAGTTAAAAATTGGCCATTATGAACTATAATTATTTGTGGTTTGAAGCATGCTTAGTATAATTTTTTGAATTAAATATATAAGATCAACTTACTTTCTGATACTGAGTGATAGTATATTCAAACCATAGCACTGCAAAATGGCAACACCCAAATCAAGGACTAGTGTGTTTGTATTGCTGGTGTTTTTTAAATTTTTGTTTTGTTTTCCTTTAAATTTTTTCAAGAATTCCCGATTGTTGTATTTGAATAATTTGTGCTCCTCCCTTCCCACTTCCAGCTCCTTCCAAGTGCTCCCTGCTCTTCAAATTCATGATCTCTTCTTCTATAACTTTTATTGTTACATGTCTGTATATATGCATTCATACAAGCAACATCAAATGGAATAAGTAGGTCCTAAAATAAAAGGGTACAAAAATGTGGTCTCTTCAAAACAGGGCTGAATAGAAAGAGAAACCACTGCCTAGATGAGCTCCATCAACAGTATGCCACTGTGTAAGCACATGCTCAATGGTGCTGCTATGGAAAATAATCTTAAATGAGTTTTATCATCAAACCTTCCAGCCAGGAAAGACCCTATCACAATTTATAACTCCAGGTTCCAGGCTTCCTCATCTCCACCAGCTAAGCAAAATAAACCCCAGAAAAACCATTTGAGCCAAGATAACTGGTTGTGATTTAGATCCCAATGCTCAGTGCAGGTTTATTTAAGACCTTGTTGAAGTAGGTTTGTCACTTTAGGTGTGGGCTTAAGACCCTCATCCTATCTGCCTAAAAAACTGTATTATGCTAGCAGCTTTCAGATGACAATGTAGAGCTTACAACTCCTCTTGTACCATGCCTGCCTGGATGCTGCCATGTCCCTGCCTTGATGATAATAGACTGAACCTCTTGTACTAGCTGGTTTTGTGTGTCAACTTGACATATGATAAAGTTATCACAGAGAAAGGAGTCTCCCTTGAGGAAATGACTCCATGAGATCCAGCTATAAGGTATTTTCTCAATTACTGATCAAGGGTAGGAGGACCCATTGTGGATGGTGCCATCCCTGGGCTGATATTCTTGTGTTCTATAAGAAAACAAGGTGACATATGCAATAGGTTCTGGGTGGTGGCTGATTATGGGATGATTCCTCGGATGGGGCAGTCTCTGGATAGTCCATCCTTTTGTCTTAGCTCCAAACTTTGTATCTGTAACTCCTTTCATGGGTATTTTGTTCCCTATTCTAAGGAGGAATGAAGTATCCACACGCTGGTCTTCCTTATTCTTGATTTTCTTGTGTTTTGCAAATTGTATCTTGGCTATTCTAAGATTCTGTGCTAATATCTGCTTATCAGTGAGTGCATATCTAGTGACTTCTTTTGTGATTGGGATACCTCACTAAGGATGAAATCCTCCAGATACATCCATTTGCCCAATAATTTCATAAATTCATTGTTTTTAATAGCTGAGTAGTACTCCATTGTGTAAATGTACCACATTTTCTGAGGCCCCTTAGTATTGCAAACTTTATATACCCCAATACAGGGGAATGAGAGGGCCAAGAAGTGGGAGTTGGTGGGTAGGGGAGCAGGATGGGGGAAGGGTATAGGGAACTTTTGGGATAGCACTTGAAATGTAAATTAAGATAATATCTAATTTTTAAAAAAAAGAAAGAAAGCTGAGCAAGCCAGGGGAAGCAAGCCAGTTACATTTCTATATGGCCTCTGCATCAGCTCCTTCTTCCCGACCTGCTTGAGTTCCAGTCCTGACTTCCTTTGGTGATGAAGAACAATGTGGAAGTGTAAGCTGAATAAACCCTTTCCTCCCCAACCTGCTTCTTGATCATTATGTTTGTGCAGTAATAGAGACCCTGATGAAGATACCTCTGAAATAAATGTTTTCCTTATAAGAATGGCCTTGATCATGGTGTCTGTTCACAGCAGTAAAACCCTAACTAAGACAGAAATTGGTACCAGGAGTGGGTTATTGATGTGATAGGACTGACCATGCTTTTGTTTGGAAGAATGTAGATTTTTGGGACTTTGGATTTAGAAAATGGTGAAATCGTTTAAATGGTGCTTAAAGGGCTATCCTAGTAGGAATATGGAAGACTCTGTTATTGAGAGTGATTTGAATTATGTGGACCTAGCCCAAGAGGTGTCAGTGAAGAATTTCAATATATGGCCTAGAGACTGTTTTTGTGGTATTTTGGTAAAGAATGTGGCCACTTTTTACCTTTGTCTCAAGAGTTTGCCTAAGGCTAAAGTGAAGATACTCAGATAAATTGCATTGACAAAGGAAGTCTTAGAAACTCATCATAGACTTTGTTCTCTGGTTAAGTCTCATGAAGTGCATTTTGAATAAACATAGTAAGCTTAGAAATGAAAAGAAATATAAAATATAAGATTGAAATATTAAAGGGGCACCAGGAAGTGAAATGGAGTTGAGTCCCATGTTTTAGCAGATTAAGGGAATGAGACATTGGAGCAAGATCCTACATAGCATTAAGAATTTTGGAATATAAGTCAAGTTTTCTGTAAATTAATATTGGTTTTGTGCTGTTGTTTGTAAATCATTATTTTAAATCATCATGAATATAACAGAATATAATAGTTAACATCAAAATATTTAGAAATAAAGTAATTTCTCAATCATTGCTTTTAAGTTTATTAGATTTACCTGTACATAGCAATATTTTCATATATAAACATATATGTTATGTAAACATATAATATATTAATAATATGTAACATATGTATATATATATATATGTTTACTTTGTATACATATAAATATACACATATAAATATACATGTTATATACTATTAATATATTATAAATGTATACATT
Organism: Mus minutoides; assembly: GCA_902729485.2. Lineage (NCBI taxonomy): Eukaryota > Metazoa > Chordata > Mammalia > Rodentia > Muridae > Mus > Mus minutoides. The sequence goes on along the minus strand of LR749676.1, from coordinate 690,875 downwards.
ATATGTGTAATTACATATGGATACATATATATATTAATATGTAATTAGGGACATATTTGGCTCTGATAACAAGAAGGATAGACCTCTTACTTCCTTCAGGGTTTTTTATCTTCCTTGTGACTTGCTTTCCACAAGTCCTCATCCTGTCTTCCCTTTAATGCTTTCTCTCCTTATCTACCTGCTTCTCATCCCCCTTTGTCTACAAAGCTGCCCAACAAAATTTATCACATGCAGAGAGAAGGTTTTTTCTCTGTGTTGCAATTTGACATTGTTCCCTGGCAAAGTCCTCCTTGTCTTTAATTCTTGAAGGTGAAATTAACAAATGGTATGAACTCTTATAATTAAAACATCTCTTAAAACTTTGATGTGATCAAAGGACAGTTTTTATTGGCAGAATTGTTAGAGTTATCTTTTATTATGTGTTATTTTTCTCCATAAATATCTGTTTTTTAGTTAATGGAAAAAAAAATCCTACCCAGCTAAATTTAGATCCAGGCACAGTGGTACATACCTTTAATCCTAGGAGATAAAGCCAAGCAGATCTCTGAACCTGGGATAGAGCTAGTTCTAGGTGAAAAAAAAACAAAAAACAAAAAACAAAACACTTAAATCCAGGTTTGATGGACCACACCTTTAATCCCAGTGGTTAGGAGAAAAGCATGCAGATCTCTGAATTCAAAGTCACTCTACAGAGCAAGTTCCAGGACAGCCAGGATTAGCCAGTGAAGAAGTTGGAAAACAGAAAGCTGGTGATAATGTAGTAGAACAAGGGAGACATTTTCCAGCCTCAGCAAGCAGCAGAACTCAACAGCTTTGGCCACGTGGCCCTGGCTTTAGTGTTCAGAATAGAAGGAACTACTGGGAAAATTGATGCTGGTCTGCTAGAGCTAAGAAATTAGTGATTATTAAGAAGAGATCAGCACCACTGAGGTGAAATCTTCTGAGAAGTATTTTCTGAGAGCACAAAGAAGCTGTGTTCCAGAGATAGCCAATGTTGTTCCTTGTGCTGCAGATCTACTTGATAATATGTAATCGTCACCCAAGTGGTTTTGGTTTTGAAGACATGAGGGGGTCATGAAGAGCAACTGAGGCTTAGCACTGTGAGAGGCCATAGAAGACCATTGGTGAAGATGCAGCCTCAGTTGCAGTTGATCGCCAAGTACAGAAAGGGTCAAGCAAAGAAATTGAGGATTGGCACCATGAAGAGAGCCTATGAGAGGCTTTTGGTGAAACCTAGTTGCAGCAGAAGACCCCAGTGTATTGGAGTTGCCAGTACCATGGGGTAATCACCAAGAACCATAGCAGCAGTGGAAGGGATCAACCTGAGCTTAAAGTACTACAGAGGGCAGAGCTGGAGATGTAACCAAGACTGGCATTTGTGTTCTCTTAAGGTCTGTATAACATCTGTCCAGGATCTTCTGGCTTTTCATAATCTCTGGTGAGAACACTGGTGTAATTCTATTAAGCCTGCCTTTATATCTTACTTGACCTTTTCCCCTTACTGCTTTTAATATTCTCTCTTTATTTAGTGTATTTGTTGTTCTGGTTATTATGTGTCCGGAGGAATTTCTTTTCTGGTCCAATCTTTTTGAAGTCCTGTAGGCTTCTTGTATGTTTTTGAGCATCTCTTTCTTTAGGTTTGAGAAGTTTTCTTCTATTATTTTGTTGAAGATATTTGCTGGCCCTTTAAGTTAAAAATCTTCATTCTCATCTACTCCTATTATCCGTAGGTTTGGTCTTCTCATTGTGTCCTGAGTTTCCTGGATGTTTTGAGTTAGGATCTTTTTGCATTTTGCCTTTTCTTTGATTGTTGTGCCCATGTTCTCTGTGGAATCTTCTGCACCTGAGATTCTCTCTTCCATCTCTTGTATTCTGTTGCTGATGCTCACATCTATGGTTCCTGATTTCTTTCCTAGTGTTTTTATCTTCAAAGTTGTCTCACTTTGGGTTTTCTTTATTGTTTCTACTTTCCTTTTTAGGTCCTGGATGGTTTTGTTCAATTCCAACACCTGTTTGGTTATGTTTACCTGTATTTCTTTAAGTGAGTTATTAAAGTCCTTCTTCATGTCCAATAACAGCATAATGAGATATGATGTTAAATCTGAGTCTTTCTTTTCGGGTGTGTTGAGGTATATCCATACTGACTGAGGTGAGAGTGCTGGCTTCTGATGATGGTGAGTGGTCTTGGTTTCTGTTGTTAAGATTCTTACATTTGCCTTTTGACATCTGGTAAACTCTGGAGTTAGTTGTTATAGTTGTCTCTGGTTGGAGCTTGTTCTTCCTGTGATTCTGTTAGCCTCTGTCAGCAATCCTGGGAGTCTACCTCTCTCCTGAGTCTCAGTGGTCAGAGTAGTCTCTGCAGGCAAGCTCTCCTCTTGCAGGGAAGGTGCACAGAGGTCTGGTGTTCAGGCCTCCCTCTTGGCTAAAGATAAAGGCCCGATACAGGGCCTGTCCCAGAAGATGTGTTGCCTCTGAAGCCTGCACACTCACCTACACAGACTGGTCTCTGAGGGATATGGGACCAAATTTTGCTCCCTCAAGAGCTCAGGCAGGCAAAGCCCTCCCGGGTGGACACCTCTCCTCTGGCGGGGAAGGTGCCCAGATATCTGGATCCTGATACTGGGTCTGTCCCAGAAGCTGTGTTGCTTCTGCCTGTCCCAGAAGCTGTGTCACTTTTGCAGTCTGCTCACTCACCCTTCACAGTTTGAGAGCTGACCTGTGCCTACTTGTCTCTGAGGGATCCGGGACCCAATATGGTTACCTCACCTGCTTCTGCAGGCAGAGCCTTCCCAGGCAGATACCTCTTCTCAGGTAGGGAAGGTGCCTGGATGTCTGAAGTCAGAAATGGGGTCTGTCCCCTGAAGCTGTGTTGCTTCTGCCTGTCCCCGAAGCTGTGTCGCTTCTGCAGTCCACACTCTCACCTGTACAGACTGGTCTCTGAGGGACCTGGGACCCAAGATGGCTCCCACAAGAGCTCTGAAACACAAAGCCCTCCTGGGAAACACCTCTCCTCTGGCAGGGAAGGTGCACGGATGTCTCTAGTCTGATACTGGGTATGTGCCAGAAGCTGTGTTGCTTCTGCCTATCCAAGAAGCTGTGTCTCTTCTGCAGTCTGCACTCTCACCTGTGCAGACTGGTTTCTGAGGGACCTGGGACCCAAGATGGCTCCCTTTTGAGCTCTGCCAGGCAGAGTCCTCTCAGGTGGACACCTCTCCTGAGATGGAGAAGGTACCTGGATGTCTGTAGCCGGTAATGGGATCTGTCCCAGAAGCTGTATCGCTTCTAAAAGTCCACTCACTCACCCTTCACAGTCTGAGAGCTGACCTGAGCAGACTGGCCTTTGAGGGATCCGGGACCCAATTGAATGATTTTCTAGACAGATACCACTGACCAAAGTTAAATCAAGATCAAATAAATAATTTATATAGACCTATAATTCCTAAGGAGATAAAAGAAATCATTAAACATCTCACACACAAAGAGATAGCCCATAGCCAGACAATTTTAGTATAGAATTCCACCAGAATTTCAAAGAAGAGCTAATACCTATGCTCCTCAAATTTATTACACAAAATAGAATCAGAAGCTCCATTTATTTCATGAGGCCACAGTCACCCTAATATACAAATCACACAAAGATTCCAAAAAAAGAAAGAATTATAGACTGACTTCCCTTGTGAACATTGATAGCAAAATAGTCAGCAAAATACCCACAAACCAAATTCTAGAACACATGAAACATATCATTCACCATGTTCAAGTAGGCTTCATCACAGAGATGCAGGTATGATACACCATAGGAAAATCTATCATTGTAATCTAACATATAAAAATCATTTCTATCATTTACTAGATGCTAAAAAAGCCTTTGGAAATAATTCCAACACCTCTTCATGAAAAAAAGTTTTGGATAGTTCAGGAATACAAGGAACACATAATAAAGTCATTTTACAACAACCCTATAGAGCCAACAGCAAGTTAAATTGAGAGAAACTAAAAGCAATTCCACTAAAACAGGGAACAACACAATGCTGACCACTTTTTCCATATTTATTTGGCAAAGTACTTATACTGAAGTACAAATGGGCTGACAATGAAGTCATAGAAACAATGCCCTTCTCAATAGGTACAAATAATATGAAATATCTTGAGGTAACTCTAACCAAACAAATGAACTACGTGTGTTACAAGAACAAGTCACTGAAGAAAGAAATTGAAGGAGATATCAGATGATGAAAAGATCTGCCATACTTATGGGTTAATAGGATTAACATAGAAAAATTGTCATCATACCAGTCAGAAATTCACAATGAAAAAGAAAGCATCTTCAACAAATGCTGTTGAGCTGCCTAGATGTCTGTATGTAGAAGAATGTGAATAGATCAATATATATCACCCTACACAAAATTCATGTCCAAGTGGATCAAAGATTTCAACATAAAACAATATACATTGAACCTGACAGAAGAGAAAAAAATGATATTATTAAATTCACAGGCAAAGGGATGGAACTAGAAATGGTCATCCTGAGTGAGGTAATCCAGACTTAGAAGACCAAACTCACAGGCTGGTATTAACCATGAAGTAAATGATAACCTTATGCTATAATCCACAGACCCAGAGAAGCTAAATAGTAAGGGTGGCTCATGAATCTCCCTGGGAGGTAGAGATAGAATAAATTTTGTGAATAGACTAGGACTGATTGGGAATGAGATGGGGGGACATGGAAAAAGATATACAAGGAGAGAATGGAATGGTGGGCTTATTTTGGGGGCAAGGTAGAACCCTAGTGCAATGGAAACTCCCTGGAATCTATGAGACTCCTAATCAGTAATACAGAGCCCAAACTGGCTTCTTCTGTAACCAGATGTATAGAACACATGGCCTCAGAGAGCATTTTCTGATGCTGTAAAGGCTGACAGCAACCTCAGCCCTGAGGCCTCCACAGCTGTACTCCCAGCAGCTGCACTTCCCAAGGCAACAGATAGTTGTGAAAACCAAACTTTGGAGCATGGATAGGAGTGATAAAGAACAATTCATGCCCACCAGCTGAGCCTGGGCCCTAGAGAACTATGAAAAACAGGCCATAGAGAGAGAGAGTGTGTGTGTGTGTGTGTGTGTGTGTGTGTGTGTGTGTGTGTGTGCATGTGAGTGATAAAGAAGTGCATGAAGTAATGTGTGGAACACCCTAGTTGTAATCTGCTGAATTTAGCTTAAAAACTCCAGTCTGGCATGGCAAATCGCTCAACTCTCTCTAGCTCCTTCATTGGGGGCCCTGTGTTCCGTCCAATAGATGACTATGAGCATCCAATTCTGTATTTGCCAGGCACTGGCATAGCTTCACAAGAGATAGGTATATCAGGGTCTTATCAGCAAAATCTTGCTGGCATATGCAATAGTGTCTGGGTTTGATGGTTGTTTATGGGATGGACCCCCAGGGTGGGGCAGTCCCTGGATGGTCCTTCCTTCCATCTCAGCTCTGAACTTTGTCTCTGTAACTCCTTCCATGGGTATTTTGTTCCTCATTAGGGAGCTAAAGGTGTCTGCAACTCTATAGGAGGAACAACAATATGAACTAACCAGTACCCCCCCCCCGCCCCATCCCACCCAGATTGTGTCTCTAGTTGCATATATAGAAGAGGATGGCCTAATGGACCATCAATGGGAGGAGAGGCCCTTGGTCTTACAAAGATTATATGCCCCAGTACAGAGGAATTTGAGGTCCAGGAAGTGGGAGTGGGTGGGTTGGGGAGCAGGGCAGGAGGAGGGTATAGGGGAGATGAAATTAGGAAAGGGGATAGCATTTGAAATGTAAATGAAGAAAATATCTAATAAAAAATTAATATTAAAAAAAATCACTCAACTCATGAGGGCCCATCAGAGACAACATCGTGCTGAGAAATAATCTGTGTGTATCCCATGCTCACATGGACATCCGCCACTCAGACAACAAAGCCTGCACTGCCACAGCTCAGTTCCAGAGGATCTGAAGCAAGAAACGTCTAGACGCCTTTACCTGTGAGTGGTCGGGAGCTAGGCTAGACTGAAAAGGTTAGTGAAAAGAGTGTGTGTGAACAAATGTGGGCCCCATTTATTTGCTTTTTGCTGTTTATTAATAAATTGTGTTAGAACCTTTTCCACTAGGTTTTAAAGAATTTTCTTTCCTTCCCGTTTTACGGCAGGTCACGACACAAGACCAGACTTCCAGTGGAGGGACTGTCTAGAAGTCTAGACAGCTACAAACCCTTCAATCTACAATCTGTTCAGCCTTCAAGATGTGTTTAGGTAAAGGTGGTACAGAAATAGTGAGAGTAACTAACCACCTTGTTCCACCTTGAGACCCACACCTTGGAGGGAGACCAAGTCTGACATTGCCTGGATGTACAGGTTCCAGAGGCTGGATAGCCGAGAGACCTAGGATAAAACCAAGTACGACTAAGTGAAGAAAAAAGAATCAATGAAATAGTTTCTAATAATATTCTGCTATACTCAGTGCCTAGTAGAATTGCTACCAGTTAGTATTCATTCAGCAATTGATGGGAGCAGATGTAAATGCCAAGACTCACAGTTCAAGGAGCTCAAGGAACCCAGTGCTAGAGGAGAAGGAAGAATAGTAGCAGTCAGAGCAATTAAGGACACCAGGAGAACACAGCCTACAGAATCAACTAAGCTGGTGGTTTCATAGGGTCTCACAGACGCTGAAGTAACAAACACAGACCCTGTATGGGTCTGAGGTAAGTTCTCTGCTTATTTGTTATGGCTGAGTAGCTCGATGTCCTTATCAGAGCCCTAACAGTGAAGCAGGTGGTGTTATTGAGTCTCTTGCCTGACTTTGGTGCCTGCTTTCTCCTACTATGTTGCCTAGTTCAGACTCATATGATTGTTTATGTGGAGATTTATTGTAAATTGTTGTGCCGTGTTTGGTTGATATCTCTGGAAGGTCTGCTCTTTTCTGAAGGGAAATAGAGGATGAGTGGATCTGAGAGAGAGAGAAGGTCAGAGGAAGGGGTTGGGAGGTATGGAGGGAGGGGAGGAATCTGCTTTGGGGATGTAAAGTATGAGAGAAGAGTAAAAAAGCACCAAAAGAGTCTTTACACATAGAGTTTGTCAACACATCAAGCAGTTCATATGTCATAATGGAGATGTTTTCACACCAGTACTGCAAATATTTTCAACATGTTAAATAAATTTAATACAGAATATAAATAGAATAAATGACAAAAAGTCATAATCACTTGAATAAATGCAAAATTTTTCTATGATAAAAACTAAGAAAAATAATAACACAACGATAGTATATATTGATATTGTCAAGGTTCTGACTGAAAAATTGACAGCCAATATTTTACAAAATGAAGTAAAATAGAAATTATTGATCAGGTCGTGAATAAAGCAATGGTGTCTTCTCTCTCAAATTTTATTCAGTATAGTTCTTAACCCATTCAATTGAGCAAAGAAAGAAATAAACATGAAATAATTAAGTCAACCTATAACCATTTATAGATGATATCATCTTTTTTGAATTATAAAGAAAAAAAATCGCTCAGTTCATAGTTCTGGTAGTACAAAGTTGGAGGATCTTATAGCAGAATAAAATCTTGTTGGCAAAGCCATGAGATGAAAAATTGAAAAATAGTATGGCAGAGCAAGCAAGAGGGAAAGATAAGGTTGGTATCCCTGTGTGTGTGTGTGTGTGTGTGTGTGTGTGTGTGTGTGTGTGTTCGTTCTGGTCACTCCCTTCTTATAAAGCCTCTAGGTTTCAATCATGGGGCTCTACTGTAAGAATCTCTCTCTATTTTTAAACTTTATACATTTTTTTTTTTTTTGCTTTTTGAGACAGGGTTTCTTTGTGTAGCCCTGGATGTCCTGGAACTCACTACTAGACCAGGCTGGCCTCGAACTCAGCAATCTGCCTGCCTCTGCCTCCCGAGTGCTGGGATTAAAGGCGTACGCCACCACGCCAGCTATACAAAATTTTATTACACAAAGTTTGTTACATAATTGGATCCTCTCTACTTTTTTACACAATCATTCCTACCCTCTACAGAAGGCTGCTTCTGAACTCTCATGTGGTGACAGCACTACAGTCCTGATGCTAACAGAACAGTAGAGAGACCTCAGTGATATAAGTTGAAAGCAGGATACTGGCATATGGCTCTTGCTCCCAGCATCAGGAATGCACAAATGTCTTTATTCAAATTACAAAATATAATATCTATAGGCATGAACAATGACAGCAGTAAACCATTATATATTGTCAAAGGAAACCAGTAGCTGATGGTTTCAGTGCTCTGCCAGTCTTTTTCTTCAGGTGACTTCTCTGAAGTTATCAGCGAGGAAACTGACTTGAGCTTCTTGTCACAGTTCATTGATAAGGGCAAAGCACTATTCTAGGAGTTAGAATATGCCACCTCTCCTATCTCCTCCCTTTCTATCTATCCATTGCACCCATTCCAGGGTCCTTCTCTTTAAGAATTTCTGTCAGTACAGTTTCAGGTGTGGTTAGCAAGGAGGCCACTCAGCAGATCCCAGTAAAGCAGTTCTTACAACCTTTGTTGGATCAATGATTTTCTTTTCCACTATGTGCACAAAATCTCCAAGCATGGCACCATAACTAACCTTTGAGGAACTCTGCAGAATTTTCTCTATCAAAGATGCTTCAATACCAGCATTCTTAGCAATCATCATTGCAGGAATTTTAAGTGTTCTTTTAATAATTTCTATACCTATTTTCTGAACTTTATTAGTAGGCTTTAATGAATCCAAGGCTGAGATGCACCAAAGCAGAGAGCAGCCCCCTCCTAGAACAATGCCTTCTTCAACAGCTGCTCTTGTAACATTGAAAGCATCTGTAACTCTGTCTTTCTTCTCAGTCACTTCAACATCACTTGTCCCTCCAACCTTCAACACAGCTACTCCATCTGAAAGTTCAGCAAGTCACTCTTTCAGCTTTTCTTTTTCATATTCACTAGTTGTGATGTCTAGCTGCTCAGTGAATTCTTGAATATGTTTTTAAATGTGGACTTTGTCACTTTTTTTCAAAAGCATGGCTTCATCTTTGGTGACAATGACCTCTCAAACTTTTTCTAAGTCATTCACTGCTAAGAGACTCTTATATTTGATAATCATTCATGGGAAAGCAATAGGGTCAAACATAAGCATATAAAAATTAGTAGCTTTTCTATATCCTGGTATTGAAATCATTGAAAGCATGTCAGGAAATACCCTCATTCATAGTAGAGAAAAAAAAAAACAACAAACAAACAAAACCCATACATGCTCACACTGAAAAGATGTTAAATGCCTTTGAAATAAAAACTGCAAAATGCTTTTAAAAATTGTGTATATCAGTACGAAAAGAAAAGACTTTCAATAGTCATGTATGGGCAGAGTTAATGTTATTCTAATGGTTACAGATCCAATGTAATTTCTATTAGAATTTCAGTGGCATTATTCACTTAAATAGAAATGATGATCCTAATACTGATTTAGAAATACAAAATATTCAGAATCACCAAAGCAATCTTGTGGGAAAGGAGCAATACTGGAAGGATCATGCTATTGTAGTTCTCGCTATACATGAATCAAAAAGAGCACACCAAGGCATCCATATAGACCCATGGAATAGCATAAATGGTCTCTAAATCAGCTCACATACCTACAGCCATAGGTACCAAAGATTATTTTGAATAAAATCATCACTGAAAAGTAGTGTTTACAGAAAACTGAACCCTGATAATTGGAAAAAATTCTAGTCAAAACTCATCAGACATTCATGTTTTACCTATAACTTTGAACCTGATAACATTTTATGGCATAGATACTGACTTCATAAGTAGAACTCAAATAGCTCAGAGAATTAGAAAATTTGACAATACTGTTTGCTTTGAACCACAAAGTTTTTTACAGCAAAACCAAAGCAAACCAAAGCAAAACAAACCAAAGTAAATCAAACTGAACCAAAAAAATTTAAAAATACAAACAAACAAACAAACAAACAAACAAACTCTATGGCAAAAAATCCAAAACTATCAAGAGTGTGAAGACATTTCAGAATGGAGAAAATCTTGGCCAGCTAGTCATACAACTGAGGGTTGATATCAATAATATATACAGAACTCTATAAATTAAACATCAAAAGAGCAAAACCCCAAGAGATAAATGAAAATGAGATGAAAACTTTCAAAAGAAATAGAAAAAGATGATAAATACAATCAAGATTTATCAATCTCTTTGGGAGCCATGCTTATGGAAATGCAAAAGAAAACCACATTGTGATTTTATCTTCAGTCCCTGTGGCTGCCCTCAAGAAAGTTATACAAAGCAAAGCCAACATCTGCTGGGATATAAGAGGAAAGAAATTCTACACTGCTAGATAAAAGGTTACACTGTGGAAAATACTATGTGCTTTCTTCCAAATACTAAAACGTGAAAATATCATTTAATCTATCCATACTACTCCTGGATATATCCAGAGTCATCTAATTCAACATACTACAGATCTATATTGTATTTATACACATAGATCACAGCCCTCATTGCAGTAGTCAAGTTCTAGAGTAAATCTGGTATCCATAAATAGGCAATAATATCTCCACAAAGAAATGTGAAAATTTTAGAGAATAATCCACCCACAAGGAATAAAATTATATTTTATTTGAGTTTGTTAAGAATTTTCCTTGTTGGTAAAATCAGAAGCATTTTTATCTTCTGCCCTATTTCGCTTCACACAAAATGTTATCCAACTTCTTTGCTATGTCAAAATTGTCAATATCTCCTTCTAAAATTTAAATACTTGATTATTTATGTGCTTGTCATTTCTTTACCCATGTCCATTCATCAGTGGATACTTAGATTCTTTTCATGTCTTGACTATGTTAATCTGCTACTGATATAAATGCAATTACAAATGAAAGAGGAGATATTACACAGGATATCTCAGAGGTTGAAAGCATCATGAAGGCACTATTATAAATAATTATGTGACAAAAATAGGATGGCCTAGTGGAAAGTGAAGAATCCCTAGGCACGTGATATCTGCCAAGAATGGATGAAGGAAAATAAAGAATAAAAGCAGACCAATAACAAATACAGATATTATCTGAGTTGTAATTACAAACACAGTGAAGTAAAGTCTGAAGCAGGTAGCATCATGGCAGAGTTTTAAAATGTCATCAAAGAACAGTCCTTGTAACTGTTCCTGACATAGAAGAAGATTCTCAAACAGTGCCATGTCTGTATCTAGTATGTGATCACTGTCTACAGACTATGCTTCCTTTCAGCTTTTAAAATATCTTCTATTGTCTTTTATTGAGGCCAGGTGATATGTCTGTAAATCCAGGTAAATAAATTCTGGATGCAGGATGGCACACATCATTAGTCATCCTTTTCCTATTGCTGGATGTAGTGTAGATGATGGATCCGTAAAATCCCTAACCTCTTGTCCTCCCATCTCTGGCTCTCAGACCCAGCAGAGCATAACTGAAAGGGTCCTAATATTTCTAGCTGTAGTCCACTGTTGTGACTGATCTTGTTAGCGTTTTTGGTGGAGTGGGAGTATAGGAAGGAGGGATTGTCCTTGTGATATCCTGCTCATTTCTTGGTGATAAACTTCACAAATGATGTGGGAACCCCTTTGAGTCTATAGCTCAACGATGCTTATCTTTCCCTTGGTTGTTTAAATTCTACTTTCTAGAATTCATAAAAAAAGATATAAATGTATTTTCATCAACACTGCTCTAAGCTGTACTAATTCTTCAGAAGGGGTTCACCATTGCCGCACTATTCCTCTGGAATATATCCCTGGATATATCCTTGTGTATCTTCCCACTGCTGAGTTATGCCTCTGTATAGACCCCTGTATATCTTCCCACTGCTGAATTATCCCTCTGCATAGACCCCTGTATATCTTCCCACTGCTGAGTTATGCCTCTGCATAGACCCCTGTATATCTTCCCACTTCTGAGTTATTCCTCTGTATATGTCCTTGTATTTATCTCTCATTTTCTGCCCTTCTGCATTTATCCCATTTTCAGTTATCCCAGCATTTCCTAATTCTTAAAATGGACATAATAATTTCCAAATTACTTGCATATGAAAGTAGAAGTGAGAAATTTGGAGAGAGAATTTAAATTTTTAGTAGTAGTGGCTTTATCTAAATTTATATTATTGGGACAAAAATTCTATTTGTGATGGTTACTTTTTGTGTGTGGCTGTTCTGTGACAGTTTGAGCCCCCTTTCCTTTCATTCCCTTTAATCTTCTCTCTACTTTCTCTCTTTTCTCTCACTATCCCTGCATCCCACTCCCTTCCTCTCCTGTCCTCTTGCCTGCTCTCCACTCTCTTCCCTTTTCTCTTCCCTCTTCCCCCTCCTCATCTCTCTTTCCCCACCGCCTCTCTGCTTTCCTTCCTTTCCCTTCATCAGTACCTCTTCACCATGTGCTGACACAGTGTGGCTAATGGATCAGGCTCTGAGGTTGATGGTGTGTTCATAGGGATAATACTGTGCCTGTGCCCAATGCTATGTCTAGAGGAAACCTAGTTAATATTTAGCAATCTTAGGTCTCAGATAGTATCTAACTTGAGCTGTTTCCATTATCACTGTTATGTACATATAGGGAAGATAGTTGTTCTCATCCATCCTGCTTAATTACAGAAGTTTTTAAGTATTTGGTGAAACTGAACAAATGTATTCCAAAGTGACATGCTGAGTAATTTATAGTCTTTTGAAGCTGATACCTTTGTTTTCCTTGTTGTATTTGTTGGCTTTTCTCACCTGGGATGTGTTTGGTTGTGAAACCCTTTTCTCTTCCCAATTACCTTTTTGTTTTCTCTCCTTTTTACCAGCCAGCTCTGTTTGCTTTTATTTTCAGTGCTTCCCATTGCTTTTGGCTATATCTATTTTGCCCCTGTCTGGAATTTAATTGTACACCAATCACTAATAATTGCTTCATTTTTTATTTTAGTGATAAAATGGTATTCATGTTCTAAATCCCATATCCTTTAGAAAGTCCATGTGGGTTCTTCCAGAACTTTCACCTTGCAACTTTCTGTGGCTGCACCTCTATTGCTTTGTTCTGTATAATGGTTTGCTAATTATTCTTGCCCTCGAATGGATATGTGCCCCTTGGGCATGTTCTCTACAACTCTTCCTCCACAGCCTGGTAGAGAGTTGCCTCCCTGTAGCTCCTCCGTACACACAGCTAAGGGGCTAAGAAAGCACTAAGTCAACAGCTGAGGCATCATGAAAGCTAACTTCATTTGCCCACTTTCTCATATTCTCCTTTTCTTTTTCAGACTTCACTTACATTTTGAGCTACAAAATATGGGCAACACCCTGTTTACTTTTGCAAACTGTTGTTATACACCATGCATAGATTAGGAGTATTTACTTTGTTTAGGTATATGTTCAGTGTGTAGGGGCAAGTTGCACTTTCATATCTGCTACTCAAATTACACCAACTAGACTGGTCCTACTTGATAAGTAATTTCTTCACATGGACTCATTATGCCTTTTGGACTTAAAAAAAAATAACTACAATTTTATTTTCTTTTTATTTATTTATTTTTTCCAGAGCTGAGGACCGAACCTAGGGCTTTGCGCTTGCTAGGCAGGTGCTCTACCACTGAGCTAATTTTCTTAACTCTGCATCATTCCTCATTCCTGCACAGACAATGCTGTGTTTGCTGCTCACACATATAGTTTTAAAAGAACATTTCTAGAAATAAACAACAGACATAGAAATTTTATACTTGAAAGATGAGCTGGTTAATGCTTATCTTCTTGATAACTGTGTTTGCCAGTTTTATTTCTCCTGTGAAAACACTTTTCCAGATTATCTTGACACTAAACACTTTCCAGAATACTAATTCCCTCATCTAATTCTCACACTTACATGATGGGATAATTGTTGCTACCGTGCCTGGTTTGCTGAGGAGGAATTCTATAGGTGGTGGCAAATCTGGAACTGAGCTGTTATCACTCTTCACCTAAAGATGGCTGCACACAAATCGTCTCTGCTCTATTCGTTATGTATGTTCCTGCCTCAGCTCTGCTAATGGCACCATCCATTATCACAAATCCTGCAAGCTGCAGTAGGACCACAAATCTCATCCTGACACCACAAACCAGAGAAACTGAGCAAGGATTTCTCTTGTCTATGGACAGTTGAGAAACAGTTTTTCATTACTCTGTCCCTATGCCCAAGTGTACCTTCAAATATATGAAACAGTGGCTCTAAGATTGAGAGTCAACTGGCCAAGAAATCTATGAAGATGGAGAGAGGTCTGTAAAGACAGGATACTATGGCAAGGGGACATCCCAGCACCTGTGACAGAAATTAAAAATTTTTAAGCTCAAGATGCAAGAGCATTCTGTCTGCAGCTGCAAGTGCTGGGAAACCAACCCTAGTTCCAACAAAGGGGTCTTGTCTCTAAACCTTGAGACCTGTGTGTGCACTGTAACATTTATGATACATTTGTCCTTTGGTGAACTAAAGTGGTTGACATTTCTACTTTAGGCTGTAAAGTACTGGAGGCTATTAAGTAGATAGTTTAAAACTCTGTGATTCATGAAAGAAAACAGTGAGAGGACCATATTATCTGATCATTGTCACAGCCAGTTTGAGCCGCTTATCTGCTTTCTTTGCATCTGGTTGTAGAGATAAACTATCTTTAACATCATAGCCTGAATGTGCCAGTGAGCCACTGGAAGCTTTCTGACTGACATTCACAGAGACTTCTCAGTCTCCTGTCTTAACATTTCCTGTTGGGAATCAGTTACTAAGCAGGCTTTACCACACCGTGGTTTTCCAGTGGTTCAGTAATTAGATTTGTGAAAATAATCTGACTAAAGGATAGAGCCTTTTTTCAGTGTTGATAACACCTTGGCTATCTTCGTTAAAAATCTAAATACCATTGATTTGGGGGATTTAATTTATGACTGTGTAGGGCAATTCTTTATAAAGGAATCCATGCCTTTCCCAAGAGCATTCAGCACTCCAGTTGACAGAAAATCATTTAGCAGGAAAGGGAATGTTTAATATTGCCTTGGGGCATAACTCAGGTACTCACTTTAATACACACTTCTCATCCTGGAAGGAATTGATAAGCAACATCTCCCAAAGTAAAATATTCTGATGTAACTGAGCCTGGGATCAACGGAGATAAAAGTTTTTGAGGATAGATCAGTGCTGCTAGAGACTTCCCCTGAGGGGCTTTCTCTATTACTTTGGGGCAAGTGGGAAGGCACGAAGGGATTTTCTGGATTCTCAATAATCAGATTCAAATCTCTCAGAGAGCAGTAAATAGATATTTGAAAAGATAGTTGCATGCATGGACTTTTGTTCCTTCTGGACTTACTCTTTTTCCAATTATATCAGAAAGGCTGAAAATCAATGGGAAGTGAAGCCTGCAAAGGGTCATGATGGAAGTGTTCAGCATTGTTGTGATTTAGAGCATCACTTTTCT
Organism: Mus minutoides; assembly: GCA_902729485.2. Lineage (NCBI taxonomy): Eukaryota > Metazoa > Chordata > Mammalia > Rodentia > Muridae > Mus > Mus minutoides. Next base: position 675,407 of record LR749676.1, on the reverse strand, counting down.
TAAGAGATCAACTGACCCTGTGTTTATGTTTCAGTGTGTGTGTGTGTGTGTGTGTGTGTGTATAGTGTTTGTGTATGTGCAACTATTAATAGCATATTTGTTCACCCTCAAATATCTTCATTTGTATGAGTTTTTATTTTTCTATATTTAAGAAGTGATACGAAGATTAATTTTAATTGTTAGCTCTATATAGAGTAGAATCATATTATAAGAGAGTCTCAATGAGAGATTTATTAGAGCAGGTTGAACTGTGGGCATGTCTATGAAGGATTTTCTTGGTTGTTATTTGATACAGGAAGATTCAAGATCACTGTGGAAGGCACCATTCCCTAGGTGGGGGATCCTAGACTTTAGAGGAACAGAGAAAGTACTACACATTTATGGATGTCTGTCTTTCTGCTCTTGACTGTAGATTAATATAGCCAGATAATGTCACCAAAATCCCCTTAGTTGCTTTTTGTCAGGATAATCTATCACAGCAACAAGAATCAAACCTCAATGACGTCAACTAATGTTATGAAGGCACATTAAGCTTAGACCAGCTGCTTATTTTAGTGGGTTTAGAACTGAATAACATAACCCATAAAATCAGACCCAGCCGAGTAACAGGGGCCCATGACAAGAGCTTTTACAGTCTCCTTGCTTCAGTCAGGATAAGAACTTCTCTCCTGTGTATAGAAGGTAGATTCTTACACACATTTCCTTTCCATGTCTTGTTTCCTACTGTGTCATGATGGGGCACTTATCTAGGCTGTGTGAAGACTTCATTCTCATTTCATTTCATAATATTATTATTATTATATTCAATGTGGTGAACTTTATTTATCTATTGTACAGTTAATAAACGTTTGGACTTTTATCCAATTGCTAGTTAGAATTGAGAAATATCAAAGCTTATTTGAAGCTAACTGAAATAATTTTCATTGGTCATTCTAAATCACTGTAGTGTGTATTTTCCTATTTTGGGATATTGTTTACAGCTCTTACATGATAGAAAATGATCTATAATACATAATATATTAAATACACATTGTTGAAGTTATGTAATGAAATCATAATTTAGGTAAATGTATATCATTACTCATAACTATATACACTTAAAACAATCATATTTTCTCTTTTTATGTTTTATAATTTCACAGGGTCCTTTTTTATTAGATATTTTCTTCATTTACATTTCAAATGCTATCCACAAAACCCTCTATACCCTCCTCCCGCCCTGATCCCCAACCCACCCACTCCCAGCTTCCTGGCCCTGGCATTCCTCTGTACTGGGGCATATGATCTTCGCAATACCAAGGGCCTCTCCTCCCATTGATGGCTGACTAGGCCATCCTCTGCTACATATGCAACTAGAGACACAGCTCTGGAGGCTACTGATTAGTTCATATTGTTGTTCCTCCTATAGGGCTACAGACCCCTTTAGCTCCTTGGGTACTTTCTCTAGCTCCTTCATTAGGGGCTTACAAGGTCATTTTTTATTAAGTTTTGTTTCCGTCCCTTCCTTCCTTCCTTCCTTCCTTCCTTCCTTCCTTCCTTCCTTCCTTCCTTCCTCCCTCCCTCCCTCCCTCCCTCCTCCTCCTCTTTCTTTCTTTCTTTCTTTCTTTCTTTCTTTCTTTCTTTCTTTCTTTCTTCCTCCCTTTCTATTTTTACATGTAAAGTGCCTTTATTTAAAAAATCCATCTACCTTCTTTTTATTTTAATTGGATGAATTATTTAATTAACATTTTTTGTATCATGGTAAAATACCTTTCTTTTTTATTAGATATTTTCTTAATTTACATTTCAAATGCTATCCCAAAAGTCCCCCCCCCCCCGCTCACGTGCCCACCCACTCCCACTTCTTGGCCCTGGCGTTCCCCTGTATTGGGGTATATAAAGCTCGCTTCGCTCGACCCTGCTCGCTCTGGATGGCCCCACTCGCTCCGGTTGGTCTCTCCAGTCCAAGGATTCGTTTATTATTATTTTTCATAAGTACGCTGTAGCTGACTTCAGACGCACCAGAGGAGGGTGTCAGATCTCATTACGGGTGGTTGTAAGCCACCATGTGGTTGCTGGGATTTGAACTCATCACCTTCAGAAGAGCAGTCGGGTGCTCTTACCCACTGAGCCATCTCATCAGCCCCCTCTACCTTCTTTACTAGGAAATAATTTCCTCTTGTAAAACTCTCACATTATTCAAAAACAGAAAACTGGTGTTCAAATAATATGATTATTTATTTATGTTATTAATTATTCACTTTACATTCCAGTCAGAACTCACCCCCTCTCCTCTCAGTCCCACCTTTACAAATCCTTCCCTCATTTGTATCCCTTCTCCTCAGAGAAAGGGTGTTCCCCCTTGGCTACCGTAACACCCTGAGACATCTGGTCCCAGCAGAACTAGGCATATCTTCTCCCACTTAGACCTAACTAGGCAGTCCAGGCAGGGGAAGGAGACCTGATATCAGGGAACAGAGTCAGAGACAGCTCCCACACCACTTGTTAGGGGACCCACAGGAAGATCAAGCTGCTGCACATTTGCTACAAATATTTAGGGATTCTAGGTCTAGCTCTTGCATGCTTCCTGGTTGGTGGTCTAGGCACTGTGAGACCTCATGGTCTCAGGTTATTTGACTTTGTAGGGTTTTTTTGTGGTGTCCTTGACTCAGCTGTCTTTCTCACTTCTATCCCCAACTCTTCCACAGGACTCCCTGAGCTCCACCTCATATTTGTGGGTCTCTGAATCTGCCTCTGTCGGCTTCTGGATGAAGCCTCTCAGAAGACAAATATGTAAGGTTCCTTTCTACAAGCATAGCAGAGTATCTTTAATAGTCTCAGAGGTTGGCTCTCTCACATGGGATAGAACTTAAGTTTGGGCAGCCATTGATTGGCTGTTCCTTCAGTTTCTGCTCTATCTTTATCCATGTACATTTTGTAGGCAAGACAAATTTTGGGTTGAAGGTATTGTAGGTGGATTTATGTCCATCCTTCTCCTATGGAAATCCTGCCAGGCTACAGGAGGTGACCAATTTAGTCTCTATATCCCTCTCTGATAGGAATCTCAGCTAGTGTCACCTTCATTTACTCTATATATCTTCCCCAATCCCAGGCCTCCACCTAGTCACTAGAGATGCCCCCATCAATTTTTATTCTCATTTGTAGATTTCTCTGGCCCTCTCTTCAAGCACTTAATCACCATTCTACCCCCTCTCCCCACCCTCCTCCAGTCATATATTCTGGATTATTCTTTATATATTGCTTAGGAATCACAACAGATCACAGTAGCAATGATACCAATGCTTCTGACTTTAACAGAAGATTGTAAGAACTCATAATCAGCTGATGAAAAGGAGTCAACTATTGGAAGAGCAATCGAAAGGATTAGTTGAGCAATGCATTGAGCAATGCAATGTAACATGGCATTAATAATATATTGAGTCATAAAAGATGGCTCCTGTTATTGACAATGCAGAGAAAACTCGTACATAAAATAACAATGGTGAATTTAAATTAGATTTAATTTATTATTCTACTTATTGCGTGTGGGTGTGTTCAGATGCCAGAGGCCAGAGAAGGCTGTCAGAGTTCTTGGAGGACAAGTCACAGGCATGCAGTTAGTTGCATGCCTCTTAGTGTGGGGTGCTGGAAATTGATCTCGGGTCCTCTGCAAGAATGCTATATATGCTAAAACTCTAAGACATCTCTCCAGTTCTTCCTTAGCTATTTTGAATTTAAAGTATCTTTCTTTATGTAAATATACACAGATTTTAAGCCTATTAAGCTAAAATTTTAATAATTTCAAGTGTGGGCTCCAAACCTCTGGAAGAGAGAGAACCAAAATAATCCAAGTACTCAGACAATTTCTAAGAACAGTCTGCAGAATGTATGGATATGGCTTTTGTTCACTTACACTGCTTACAAATAATGCTTCTTTGAACATAAGAGGTAGCATAGAATTCAGTGCAACGCTAAGGAGGAGTTACAATATTAAAGGTAACTTAATTGTTAGGAATCATCAAATCAGTACCCATGAACACTACAAACATTAGGGCCAGCAACATGATGGTAGTGTTAAGAAAGAACATTTATGTGTGAGAACTAACCTCTAAATTTCATTTGCTCTGGAAGTCAGATACTACTTACTATTAGAAACATCTTATTTTACTTAGCAAGTCTGCTAAATGAAATGGGAATTATAATAATGATTTCTGAAAGGTTTAATGACCATAATTATCTTGCACCCAGTTCCACATTTTTACTACTTTCCACAGTCCTGTGGGATGAGCTTTTCTAAACTTAAGTTGCCATTGATCTATTTCAAGGGATGCTGATTTACTAAGAGGACCATCAGGATGGTCCTCTAGTTCACTCTGGTTTGGTACCACCTGTGCTAGACTACATGTTCACTTTTGTAGTAACTACTCATTTATTGGAAGCCACATGACTTGAAAAGAATAGTTACTTATTCACCTGAAGATGTTCAGATTTCTTTTAGTGACATAAAAATGATTGTATTGAGTTTGCTTGTTATTTGAAACAGATTCTACTATATTTCTTCCAATAGTGAAGAACTGTCATAAACTACAATAAGGAAGCAGCTAATTCTTGCTTTGGATGTCCATGCGGACAAAGGTATGCTCTAAGATAATTCAGTGATGTAAAAGTCATGAGTTGTTATGAGGAAGAAGTGCTAAACATGATTAAGATGTTGTATGTCCAACCATGTATGGCTTTCTCTACGATCACAGATTGTTATTTAAGTATTATCAATTAACTTCAGTAATAAAACTGTAACATTGAAAGAATATAATTTGGTATGTTGGAAATTACAATTGGGAAGAAACACTCAGATTACAATAAAAGTGAATGCTTGCTCCAATGCTTTCATTGTTCAAGGCTTCTAAGGGGAAGGAAAAGCTAACAGCAAAACCATTTCTCAATTCAAACACAAAGAGAAGGATCGATACAGATAAGTGGTCATAGCTTCAGATCATATACCAGTAATACATGCATGGCTGATTTCCAGGGCTATGGGGACATGAAGAGCCCACATGAATTAATTAACATATTATAGTTATTTTTCAGCTTTGGATCATTTAAAATGTTCTCATTCCTATGTCATTTTGAGAAGAACACCTTTTTCCAGACACCAATCTCCTGAGTTACTCTCTAGTGACCTTCTGAAGTTTGAAATGTCCTCAAAATATTCCTTTGTGATCTGCTGTTCCATAATTTTCTTCAGAAAACAGAAGAAAAATTGTAAATGAGTCTTTATGAGTTGAACAACCTGGATTTGGTTAAGGTAAGAAGCATGTCTTTGGCTTTCAAACAGACAATAGAGAAAGTAATTTGATGATTGGCTCAGTTTGGGCATGCTTGTAATCCCAACATTCAGGATGCTGATGCAGAAGGATTGGAATTTCAAGACCAGTCTTTTATACAGAGCCCAGGAAACATACTGAGATTTTTCTATAAACAAGAGAAAAAAGAAAGCTTGAGAGTGAACTTAGTAGTACAATATCTCCCTATCAAGAGCAAAGCTATGGGTTCATTTCTAGTACTGAAAAAAAATGAGCATAATAATTATAGATGTGTCAACTGCCAGGGCTAAACATCAATAAGCAACTAAATTTTCTTCATGGCATCCGTGGGTGAAGATTTGAAGAATTCTTTCACAGTGTGTGCTTGAGTATCTCAATCTAGCTTGAGGACAGCATTTATCTTTAGCCTACTCCAAAAACCTGTGATTGGCCTAAGACTGTATCCTACTTGGAATCAAATAAGCGAAGTTGCTAGTACTTGTTGACCACTGAAAGGGGCAACAAGATGTTTGTTACAAGATATTGTTCATTGAATTGCATCAATACAAGACTCATATTCATCATTTTATACTGTTTACCAGTCTCCTGGAGGGATGGAATAAGATCATATGTAGATTTATTACAACTATGGAAATTCAACTTGAAGAAACTCAAATTCTGTGTGTTTACATGCGAGTGTGTGTGTGTTTGTGTGTGTGTGTGTGTGCATCTTAGTTAGGGTTTCTATTACTATGATGACACATCATAAAAAAAAGGCTAGCAGTGGAGAACAGTGCTTATTTGGCTTACACTTCCATATTGATATTTATTACTGAAAGAAGTCAGGACTGAAACTCATATAGGGCAGAATACTGAATGTAGGAGCTGATGCAGAGGCTATGGAGGAGTGCTGTTTACTGGCTTTCTTCATATGCCTTGCTGAGGCTGCTTCCTTATAGAACCAGGAGCACCAGCCCAGGCATGGCACCACCCACAATGGGCTGGGACCTTCTTCATTCATCACTAATTGAGAAAATATCTTATACTTGGATCTCATGAAGGCATCTCCTCAACTGAAGCTCCTTCCTCTCTGATAAATCTTGCTTGTGTCAAATTAACACACAAAATAAGACAGTACAGTGGGGTTGTGTACATGTTTGTGTGGGTGCTTAGGATGCTAGAAGCACCTGTGTGTGTTTATGGGAATGAAGCCAGAGGTGAACATTTCTTTCTTTCTTTATCTTAGTTTTTAAAGAAAGGATCTATCACCCAAAGTTGGAGTTCACAAAGATGTCCAAGATGGCTGCCCACTGAGCCTCAAAGATTCTTCTGTGTCAGTCTCTTCCATAATGTGATTGCTGATGCATTATATACACCTAATGTTTTATGTGGATGGTGAAAATAAAAACTCTGGTCTTCATGGTTGCACAGCAAACAGTTTACTGACTGAGCCATCTCAGGCTCTAAAATTCACTATGGACCACAAGTAATTCTACCCTGTGTCAAAGGAGAAATTATCTTTATTGTTCTAGGCAGTAAAAATCCCCTCTATTGCATCTGTAAAGAGATACCACATCTATTTTCCAGTGCTGTTCAGTTCACACATGCCTTTGGAAAAGATATTACCCATATTCTGCTCACAGGAAGATAGAAACATGAAAGACAAATGGAGAACTTCAATAGTCATGTTTTCTGTGGTGTAGATTTTTACTAGTTTTTCTTTGCTTAAAGTGGATGTTGAGGGGTTTTAGTAGGTTATGGATATATGGATAAGACACTAGTGTAGCTTTAACCCTAAATAACTTGTCTCAGACATTGTATAAATACATCTCACTGTTTTAGTGATTTTTTTTGAAATAATAGTATGAACTAGAAAGGTTGTACACAATGTTGATCGCATGAAATCTTTTCCATGATGTCCTTAATAGGTAGAAGCCAGACCTTGCTTACCATTTGTGGGATAGAAATATTTAAACTATATAGTCACTTAAAATGACTTTTAGCTGAGAAATATATCAAGAAGGATATCTATCTGTCATCTATCTATCTATCTATCTATCTATCTATCTATCTATCTATCTATCTATCTATCATCTCCATCATCATTCATCTCTATTCTATTCTATTCTATTCTATTCTATTCTATTCTATTCTATTCTATTCTATTCTATTCTATGCTATGCTATTTACCCCAGCTCATCCCATCCCATCCCATCCCATCCCATCCTATCCTATTCCATAGCAGCATGAGTTGAATGCTATATGAGAAAAACATAGAAGAAAGACATGTAAATTCAGACCCATCAAGCCATTTTGAAATATTGACAGGTAAAACTTCTGTGGGTGAGAAGAATGCTGTGAAAATGTTAAGCAACAGATATTATAAGACATGGAAACTTGTGTGTAAAGTTTTGGTAATATACATATGGTTAGATTTTACGGGAGGCTGGTGATATAATTATATCTGATTTTGGTATTTTCTTTCAATAGTCTTAAGGAGAATTGATTAAGGGAGGGATTCAGTATAGATCAGAAGATTTGAAAAAGAAGAGACTCTTAGAATTCTATTTTAGTAATCAAGATCTGAATTAAGGGTTTTTCAAAGTGGGTTGAAGGGATATTTGGAAGTAGAATCAATAGGGCTTGGTGAATAATTCACTGATGGGAGTTAGAGATTCCAGGGTGACTTTATTGTGTATAACAGAAAAACTGGAGAAAAAATATTGCCACTGGAGAAGGGTTGTGTGCATGGAGTGATAAAGGAATTATGAGTTAATTTTAGACATAATGACTTTGTACTAAATGAAATTTAAATAAGGTCCTTGCAAAATGGCAGCAACATAGGGTCAACAATAAAGGTCTAGGTAACTTCAGCTCTTATAGGGGGTGTGTGTGCTGAGACTGAAAATGATTAATTTATATAATTGTTTCACAATTCCTAGATGTTGATGAGTTCCATCTGGGACTATTATTTCTTCTGGGAATAAAACAAATTGTAAAGCCTTGGAGAAACATAAAAAATATTTTCTATCACTTTTATTTGGCAATACATGCTGATAGCTTTTTTAAAAGGTGTCATCTCCAAATTAGATGAAAGGTTGATTCTTTTAGAAAAGAAAGCATTAGAGTAACTGTTTTGTAGCAACTATGTATTTACCTTTATACAATGGTTATGTTAAAGAAAAAAAGCAACCATAGTGGTCTTTGGAGAACTATAAATGGGACTTTCTCTTAGAAGAAAACATTGACAGATTTTATGTTTTGACTCTAAGAAAATATACTTTCTTTTGAAAAATATAGTTATCTGGCCTACAATGGATTCTACTTTGATTCTGATTGTTATTATATTTATTTTTAGGCATCTATTTTGAGGGTTTTATTATTCTGGTGAAGCTGCTTTAGTGAGTAAAAGTCATTCTTTAGGAAGGTTAGTATTCTGTTAGATTTACCAGGCTCTGCAGTATATCCGTATGTGCTTTTCAAACATGGTTTCCTTTAAGCAACTCAAACAAATAATAGTTATATTCTTAGATGTTGTGAGACCTAAGTGTCTAATATTCACCATTTATTGGCCAGTAAAATTATTTCTTTTGTCATTATCAAACAAAGAAATTCACAAGTATCTTTTGACTCTTTTATTCTAGTAGTCTGAAAAAAATGATGATTAATACATACTATAATCATGGCTAGGTAAAAGTCAACCCTGTAATATCAAATTGGCTATCAGGGGCCATGAGACTAAATAATGTGTATAGCTTTTGGCCCATAAACTATACTCTGACAGATAGCTTGGACTAAATTTCTATTGATATATTAATGTCTATAGGCCTTCATCTATTTAAAGTGTACATTACAACTGTTTTTGACCTCCTATGATTATTATAAGAGCCTAATTAAGATATGTGACTTGTAGTTGCATGTATAAATGCTATTTATAGCTCTTTTTTGGAAGTCTATTTTCTGATTTTTATTTTTCTCATATTTCATTTTTATTGGTATTTTATTTATTTATTTATTTATTTATTTATTTATTTATTTATTTATTTATGAGTTTCTTCATTTACATTTCAAGTGTTATCCAAAAGTCCCCTATATCCTCTCCCCTCCCTGCTCCCCTACCCTCCCTCTCCCGCTACTTGGCCCTGGCATTCCCCTGTACTGGGGCCTATAAACATTGCTAGACGAAGGGCCTTTCTTCCTGAATAATGGCCAACTAGGCCATCTAATAATAAATTAAAAAAAAATTCAGGTGACAGCAGATACTGGCAAGGATGTGGAGAAGGATGACCACTTCTCCTTTGCTGGTGGGATTGCAAGCTTGGACAATTTTATTAGAGTTTACAAAAACAAAAGAAGAAAAGAAAAGAAAAGAAAAGAAAAGAAAAGAAAAGGAAAGGAAAGGAAAGGAAAGGAAAGGAAAGGAAAGGAAAGGAAAGGAAAGGAAAGGAAAGGAAAATACCCCAGGGTAGGTATCATGTGAATCTCAGCAAAGCTCTAAGGAAAATAAAGAAGATAGTGCAAAAGGTAAAGACTAAAGAAGATAAATAAGTAAATAAATAAATAAATAAACAAACAAACAATGATAACAAGTTCATGTCCTTGAGCCACTTGGTGGCAGTCAGCAAGCTGATTGGGAAGGAGATATTGGAGCAGACATAAGAAAGAAAGGAAATGCATGCAACATCCTCAGACAAGAGATAGACAAAGAAATGAAAAGTAATATTTATCTGGGTAGTTCAGAAAAGTGGGTGGACTCATGAAGCCTTTGTATACTACTCATTAGGAGACTTCACTAATGGGTGGGGATCTTGAAAGGAAGGAACATTTTCTCATTATAGGGCTATTATTTCTCCTATCCCATACTGTAACATGAAACCATACTGTAAACCCATCTCCCAACTCTTGCCCTATATTTCATCAGATTGAATTTTAGACCGGTCATGGACTTGAGCCATAGATTAACTCCTCATAAAGCAGACTATGGCACATCTCCACCTGGAGTTTGATTATAATCTTTAGAGTAGCATTCTCCCCTGACAGAGGTTAAGTAAAAGGCATTTATGATATGGTCTGAAATTGGGGAACAGATATAACCCATTTCACCATGGAACTAGAGTTCCTTTAATTATGTATATTAAAGTTATTATTGTTTGCTGGCTTGTAGTTATTTAAATATTACATCTTTTCTATTAGTGCCATTAGAATGGGTATAGTGGACACCATATGGAGATCTTAAACTCAGGTTTCCTCTACTTTGTGGCTCTCTTCACCCTCCAAAACAGTATCAACTTATCTATTAGGGGAAGGTAGAGTGTAATGAGATGTGTTGTAAATCTGTTTAGACAGATAGACAGACAGACAGACAGGCAGACAGACAGACAGACAGGTAGATGATAGGTAGGTAGTATTGCTCTGTATGTTTGTTTCAGAGTAGACTTTCATCATTTTTTCAGGATTTATGGATCTTTATTCTTTTTTATTTTATTTTTATTTTTTTTCTTTATTAGATATTTTCTTCATTTACATTTCAAGTGTTATCCAGAAAGTTCCCCATACCCTCCCCCATCCCGCCCTGTCCCCTACCCACCCCCTCCCACATAATGGCCCTGGTGTTCCCCTGTACTGGGGCATATAAAGTCTGCATGACCAAGGGGCCTCTCTTCCCAATGATGGCCAACTAGGCCATCTTCTTCCATATATGCAGCTAGAGACATAAGCACAGAGGGAACTAGTTAGTTCATGTTATTCTTCCACCTATAGGGTTGAAGACCCCTTCCGCTCCTTGGGTACTTTCTCTAGCTCCTTCCTTGGGAGTCCTGTGTTCCAACTAATAGCTGACTGTGAGCATCCACTTCTGTGTTTGCCAGGCACTTGTATAGCCTCCCACGAGACAGCTATATCAGGGCGCTTTCAGCATTATCTTGCTGGCATATGCAATAGTGTTTATTTTTGGTGGCTGATTATGGGAAGGATCCCTGGCAGCTGCAGTCACTGGTTGGTCCATCCTTTTGATTCAGCTTCACACATGATCTCTGTAACTCTTTCAATGTGTGCTTTGTTCTTAATTCTAGGAAGGGGTGAAGAGACCACATTTTATTTTCTGATGATGGAGGAATCTATAGAACCTAGGAAACTCTGAAGTGACCATTGCCTTCATATTTTACCTTAGGTTTGATGTTTATACACAGCTAATGTTTAAGAGCTATTATTAGTAGTGGGTTTTGGTGTGCTCAGCACTGATTACTATTCAAATAGGGCTTTCCATTTCCTTGGCCATACACTGATGGCTAAACTATGATTTGAGAAAGTAGAACCTTACATATCATGTTCTCAATAAGCACTTGTTGAGCCTTCTGGATATTAAGGTTTGTAAAATTTTGTCTCTCACTCAGACTACTTGCTAGTTAATTTTAGTTGTGAATCTACTGGGAAACCATTATGAGACACAGGTCAGGGGAAGATTTTTAAAAATCTTTTCTGGTTTTGGTAATGTCTAATCTACTATTTCTGGGGGAGGAGAGGATGATAAGTACTAAATTGGATTAATGTTGAAGTTTTACAATTTAATACTGTCTATGGATCATTGATTGTATCCATTCTCAAACAATTACTTTCCTCTATTCTTACCTGCTACCAAATGCATCTTGGTTTTCATGATAGATATTTTATCTATATTATCTCTGTACAGAATGACTTGAAACACTGCACACATTTATTTTTCAATGGATCTTCTTTTCTGGATGAAACAATACTAATATAACTATGAATGTGAAAATGATTAATGGATAGTCTTCTTCAAGAAGAAAAACAAGCATATTTAAGAGGCAGAACAGGGAGATCATTTTCTTGGGCCAATGAGTTAGATATGGTCTGTGGAAATTTACTAAAATTAAAAGAATCTAAAACTCATCAAATATCATTCAGTTTCCTGATATTTGATAATCACCAACCTTTTCTTCCCTCCTTGTGTTATACTATCTGACAATCAAAAGATCAGGAAGAGCCTTTATGAGGCAATTTATATTCTGAAGAATGAATTTGATATGTCAGGTTCTTGTACATCTTACTTTTGTTGAATGATGGCCAGAGAACAGATTCCTAGAGAGTGAACTGCATCCTTCTTCCTAGTGGGTAACAGTGATACTGCTGTGCTCTTTATAATGTAAATCTGAACTAGCCAGACATAATTTAGTACTATCAGAAAAAGAATTATATTATAATTGAATTCCCCATGGATAATTATGTGGGTGTTCCCCCATACTTGGACTACAACTTAAATATGATTTTCTGATACTTGTCTAATTAATGCTTTATCAGTATACACCTTTGATGTTTCCTGCATTAGAATTGATATTGAGATTCATGTATAGCTAATTTCTGTAATATTTTCTTGTGCAACATGAAACTCATTATACATTTTGTAACAATAATTACATGACATATCAGGTCAAAGGATGGAGAGCTCACTCTGATCACACAGAGCCCCTGGATGCTAACTCATGCTTTGTAAGTCCATGTGCATGTCTGTGAGTGTGTGCCTGATGAGGCCTTTTACCTCAGGAACCTTTTTCTCACTTGATTGTTTTTGGATATGAGTTCATGCAACTTGTGACAAATGCTTACACTCAATTTCTAAGACATGTTTGTGCTTGTTGGATGCCAGAACATAGCTATAGAACCTTATCTGGTGAAAGGATGTACTGACTGATGTCCTCATTGTGTCCTGAATCTGGGCATGGCCTTCTGCCTTGCTTTCCTGCTTTCTCAGATACAATCTTAAGTATGTGCCAGGCAATTGTGTTTAAATTGCTCTGTGCTGTGAAAGGGCTGCTCTGTTAATATTTAGTATGTGCTTACTGACATTTGTTTACATTATCATGGTTTTTGAACTCAAGAAAACTTCCTTGGATCATTACTTTCTTTGTTATATTCATGTACACTGAAAATGAAGTAATGCCGGCCATGGTGGTACAGGCCTTTAATCCCAGCACTCAGGAGGCAGAGGCAGGCGGATTTCTAAGTTCGAGGCCAGCCTGGTCTACAAAGTGAGTCCCAGGACAACCAGAGCTACACAGAGAAACCCTGTCTCAAAAAAAATTATATATATAAAAAAATAATAGAAATAAAAAGAACTTGTCAATTAAAAAAAAAAGAAAGTGAAGTAATGCTGTCTACAGCATTAATCTGTGGTTTGTCCCATTCTTCCAGGTCCTCAGATCTCAGGCTCAGAGACACAGATCTGAATAGGCCAGTGAAAGTCAACATGTAGGAGCCATTACCTTGTGTTTTTGTGACATATTCTATCATTGGCCTAAAGTACAGCATCTAGATTAGGCCAAGTGGCCATGAATCCTCCTGCCTCTGTCTCCACAACACTGAGATTACTCAAATCTCTACCACACCTTAATTTTTATTTTTGTTAGTTCTGATGCTTGACCACAGGTCCTTGTGCTTATGTGGAAAGCACTCTGCTACCTGAATTTTTGATGTAACTACTTTCTGGCCTCTGGATAGACTTCTCTTTGTTCTAGTGTGGACTGCACTGGGAAAGCAATTGTAACCATTCATAGTGACTGCCAATTTGAAAATATCTAAAAGACACACCCATGAACATGTCTTGAGGGGACTTTCTAGTTTATGCTAATTAAGGTGGGAAGACTAAATGTGAGTAGCACCATTCAAACGTTGGATTTGGGACTGAATAATACTGAAAGAGCTGAACACTAACATTCATCTCTCTCTACTTCTAACTAAGGACATAGTGCAACCAGCTGCCTTGGGGTCCTGCCACCATGACAGCCTGATACAGATGGGCTCTACCCTACTTCCTCCCTTCATTTCCTTGTGAGGAGATTTATCATCTCAATGAGACAAGTAATTACTGTAGCAAGTGGCACACATGTGCAATAAGCAGCACTGGATGAGTTTCAGCAGGGAAGTAAACATTTATCAAACTTTTGGAAGTTCAGATAAAGATGAGAGAAAGATAGCTAGGGTGCCTTCATTAATATATTTCTACTCTGAAAGGCTGGCATTAGTTAGAAATTTGTGTCTTATGGAATCAAAGCATAAAGTGCTTCCTAGCTATGTTATATTAATCGTCTTGCTATAGACTAATGAAGGTAAATTGACAGCTATGTTGAAAGATTCATCTATATTGGTAGTTACATTCCTATCTATGTGTTCCTATTTGCATATATTTAAATAATTCTATGTGCATAATTGGTACAGTAGACTGTGCACTGATTATCTAATTATTTGACTGTATACCTTACAAGTAAACTTTTCTTCTAATTTCAGTAAGGATTTTTCACTTACTAAGACTCATTAATATTTACTTTCCATTACTTACTGTTCATTCTGGGCAGAAATAATTTCACTTGGAAATACTATAAGGTCAGGGATATTTCCTTTCAAATACTACCATTTTACATGGGTAAATTCTAAAGGTCCTAATTTTCAACAGCATGCTTAATTATGTTTTCAGTTCCATTTTAACACATGGTTCTCTCCAAACCATGTCTCTTGCTCCATTCCCTCATAACCTCTTAACTTTCAATCAGAATGGTATATATTTTCTCAGTGATTCCCAGACATTCTGTTCTAGAACCTGCTTGAAATACTTTACAGTCGTGGTAGATTGTAATGTTTCCACACACATCAATGTACATTGATACTGCCAATGGGTCTGTCCACTATTGGCAATACTCTTAAGTACAGAAATCAGGTTTTATTCTCCCATTTTTAACTTCATGGAGTGTCTTGTATCCTCCATGTAACACAACACAGTTTTGGAACTGTGTAACTTATTACTTCTGTTATCTTGTTGTCTTACAGTTTCATTGCTGTGAAAAAACCCATGACCATGTAACTATTATAAAGGAAAACACCTAATGGGACTGGCTATAAGTTCAGAGATTTATCATGGCACGAAACATGGCAGCATTCAAGTAGACATCATGTTGGAGAGGAGCTGAGAGTTCTATACTCAGAGCTACAGACAGCAGAAGAGAGAGTGACAATCTACCTGGGTTGAGCTTCTGAAATGTCAAAGCCCATGCTAAGTGATAGTGGCACACTTCTTCCAACAAAGCTATACCTTCTTATAGTGCCACTCTCTATTGGCCTGTGGGGGCCATTTTCAAAGAAACACATTCCACTCCATGTCCCCCACTGGCTTGTATCCGTAACATAATGTCGCAAAAACACATTCAGTGTAGCTTCAAAGGCCCTTTAGGTCTATTACAGTCTAAGTACTATTTGAAGTCCAATGTTCAAAGTCTCTTCTGAGACTCATGTAATATATTAACTGTAATGTGCTATAAAATCAAAATTGAAAATCAGATCAGATACTACCAATATATAGTCACATATGATATACATTAGTGTTCAAAGGAGAGTAAAAGGAGCATCATGAGGAAATTCTGGACCAAAGCAAGACCAAAAACCATCTGGGAAAACTCCAAAATATTTATTTCCATGCCTGATGTGAAGGTGCTCTTCAGATCTCCAACTCCTTTCATCTTTGTTGACTACAACACACCTTTTTCTCTTGGAATGGTTCTACTTCTTGTTAGCAGCTTTCCTTGGCAGGTATCCCACAAATTTAACATCTTCTAATCTTGGGTTTTCAAGCAATTTGGGCTTTATCTTCACAGGTTCATGCAATGATCTCTCTAGGACTCTATATTGGGGCATCCCTGACATATACCTGGCCTCATCAGCTTTTCATAGTCATGGAAGGAGACTCCATAACCCCTTTCTTGTATCCTTGATTCTAAAGCCAAACCATGTGGCCAAAGCTCCCAAATTTTGCTGTTTTCTGGGGCTGAAACATTCCTGCTCATTCAAATACATTTCACCAGCTTTCTGTTTTCAATGGTTTCCTTCATTGCCTATGCTTGGCTAGCCTGAAACTCCCTCTGTAGAACAGGCTGACATTCAACTGAGAAATCTATCTGTATCTGCCTCCCTAAACTTTTCTTTAATTCCTTTCCACAAATTGGAAGCATAGCTGGGTGGAGTCTTGCCCTGAGGACATTACTTCCTTTATTCCATTTATCATCATGCTTATCTTTAATCTGTTTACCTCTTTGAATACATTACACTTTCTGGTGTCTCTTTTGAAGCAAACTGTACTTTTTAGTTTTCCTGCTTAGTTTGTTCCTTAAGACTGGCCACTAATAACCATAAGGCTCAATCAATAATTGCCTGTTTGGAAATCTCTTCTGCCAAGGCGACTAAACCAAAAGTCTTCATTTAGACTCAAGGATATATATATATATATATATATATATATATATATATATATATATATATATATATATATATGATAAATGTAAATAGCAGTTCCGTTCTTTGCCAAAAATATCACAAGATATTTAGACCACATACTAATATTATTCTCCTCTGTAATTTCTTGAACCAGAACCCACACTTCAATTATGCCTCCCTACCAGTGTCTTCTATGCTTAACTGGTATGACCTATTAAACCTCACTTAAATCATTTAGTTGTTTTCTTTTTCTTTTTTTCAACTGCCACAGTTTTTATTGCAACATAGCTGCTTCTGTGAGGGTAGGGAGTTTTTTCTTAATCCAAAGTACCAAAGTCCATAGTCCTTCAAATAAAAGCATGGTCAGGCCTATCACAGCAATACTCTACTTGTAGTATCTTTGCATCTCTTTTGCTGTGAAGAGACACCATGACCACAGCAACTTCCATTAAAAAAAATTTAATTGTTGAGGGTGGCTTGTAGGTTCAGTCCATTATCTTCAAGGCAGGAAGTATAGTAGCACTCAGGTAGATATGGTACTGGAAAGGAGCTGAGAGTTCTACATCTAGAAAAGTAGGCAGGGAATGTGAAACTGAGTCTAACTTGAGCTTCTGAAATCTCAAAGCCCATCCCCAACGACACACTTTTTCTAACAAGTCCACATCAGCTCTAAGGCCACATCTCCTAATAGTGCCACTCTTTGTGGGCCTATGATGGCCATGTTAATTATCACTATCACATCTAGTAAATGGTTTGTTATAGGTGACAGGAAACACAGCCTTTTAATTGTCTCATATCATATTAAAATCTTAAAGATGAGTTTGGCACAGTGAGCTTCCACAAGTAAACAGTGCATGGAACAGACAGCTTGGTGAATTAGTTAAATAAAATACATAGTTGCTATGTTTCTAGTTATTGATTGATTGATTGATTAAACCCATTGCCAGAGTAATCAGTTTTGTTAAAGTAGCTACATTGTAGCTGAATACATCACCACATACCATGAGCAATCCAGTAACAGCAAGGAGTCTGCTTCATTACATAAGTAAGTTGTAACAGAGGAAGCTTTTTGGTTTTAATAGCATCATTTCTACAAAGAACTGAAATTACTTTTATTTTTCTTAGAGTTGCTTCTGATATTCAGGTATGTCTGACAGATAAGGGATTCTTATATTAGAATTTCTACCTGTGATGTGCCACAGCAGACACTATCCTGTGCAATGATATTAGCAGATTTGGATAGACTTGCTTCTGAACCAGTTTTCTGATCTTTGATCAGTGAAGAAGTAACAAATTAAAGTAAATATTTAAATAGATGAATGCTTCTAGAACAATTATTAGATATATGATTTACTTTAGTTTTCTTAGATAAAATACCATTTCCCCCTGTCTTTCTCCTCTTGGAACGGGGAGGACCCGCTGGCTATCACTCTACCCTGGCACATCACATCTCTGAAGGGCTAGGCATGTCCTCTCCCACTGTAGCCAGATAAGGCATCCCAGTTAGGGGAACTAGATCCATAGACAAAATCAGATTCAGGGACAGACCCTGCTCCAGTTGTTGGGGGATCTGCATGATGACCAAGCTGCACATTTGCTACATATGTGCTGGGGGCCTAGGTCTAGCCCATTGTTTAGTGGTTCAGTCTCTGGGAGCCCAGTCTCTGGGAGCCTCCATGGGTCCAGGTTAGTTGATCCAGTTGGTCTTCCTGTGGAGTCCCTATCCTCTTCTGGTCCCTTAGTCATTCTGCCAATTCTTCCTCAAGACTCCTCAAGCTCTATCTAATGTTTGGCTATGGGGGTATCTGCATCTATTTCCATCGGCTGCTGAGTGGATCCTCTGAGGACCCTTATGCTAGGATACTGTCTGCAAGCACATCAGAGTATTGTTAACAGTGTCAGTGATTCTTTCTTTTACATTGTTTAACACTAACAAATGTTCATGAACAACTAGGTTGCCAATTATTCTAAATAAGTCTCAAATGAAGAACACTGATGACTGACACAACTTGTTAAATGATTCTTTTCACTCCCTCTTGTAGTAACTAGTTTATCTCTTATGTAATTCTATAGAAAGTTATAGCGTGCTGTGTAAAGTGTCAGATTAGGGTTTAACTGCTAAAATGTCTAGGTACCATGGAGGTTGGTAAGAGCCAGCAGCAGAGTGATTGCACAGTACAATGGAGGATTAAAAACATCACATTAATAAATTATCGGTTAAATCTAAATTATAAAGATTAAATGCAAATTATATGCATTTAATATAAATTATATATACCAAATATAATATATATTCTTTAGTGTATATATTATATACAGTGAATAAAATTATATATTAAATATTAATAGTATAATTTAAATGAAAATTATATATGTTAAATATAAATTATATATGTTAAAACCTGAATTAAATATGAGTTAAAAGTATCAAATACGAGTCATAATCTATATTAAATACATAATTTTGCATGTCTACAAGGACAGGGAATTATGGAAATAACCCATGGAGCTCTAAAAAAATCAGTTGTATAAAATAAAAAGGAGGAGTTGTATAATACTTTTTTTTTTTTTTTAAATTTTAACCTAGGATGTCAAGGAATTCTCTGCTGCTGAGTGTTTATGGCATTCTATAACTAGTAATCCTATGCTCAGGTGAAATGGAAGGGCTTGCTTACTGGCATATGGCATAGTCCTGACCTGGTATTAATATGGGGAGGAGGGCATGTTTGTGTTTTTCCACATGATAGGTCAGTCAACAAAGGCATGAGTTTATTCCTGTTGTCTGATAAGCATCTGTTAATTATATTTCTAAAATATGGATTTTAATACAATGGTAAATACTAATGTATATCCTTTTGTAAACTGAAGTTCACATTAGCTGCAAGGTATCAAGAGTCTTAAGACTTGGATTCACCTGTCACAGATCAAATGGACTCCAGATAAGAGTCCACCTGCCTGTCCTTGAAAATGGGATTTTTCCCTTGGTCTTGGAATTTTTTACCTTCCACAATGACTAGATAATTTTAAATTCTGTTCCTTGTCTATATTTCAGTAAATTTCACTTAACTGATAGACTTTATCGAGGGATCACCTGTGGCGTTGCTGGACATGGTCTGTACCCACCAAGTCATCTCACTTTTCCCAAGATTTGCTTTAATAGAAATAATTTTGTTTTATACAATTAAAATTCTTGTACAATTAAAATTCCCTCTTTAAAGTTATGTAATTCCTTTTTGAAAGTGGAAAATTTTCAGTATTTCTTTGGATCTTGGCTGTCCTGCAGTAGAGTGTGGTTCCGATTCTTTTCCAATTTTTGCTAATTCTTCTTGTATGAAGCACATGTTTTTGGTCTACTGAGGCACAGGCTGTAAGCGTCAGGAGGATGCTGAAGTTTCACCTTTAGCTTTTCCAGACTGAAAAATTCTGGTTGCTTGAGGTAAACAATTTTCTGAGGTTTCATAGCTGGATGAAAAATAAAGGGGCCAATCACAAATTTTCATTACTCGAATGTGTTATTATTTGATTCATGCTATTCTGACTCACATTGTATTCAGCCTCAAGTAGAGGAGAAGCAAACTGAGAAGGCCAGTGATAGCCCAGAAAATATGTGATAGCTGAAGCCTTTCACTGTCAGGTTTTCACCCTGATCTCTCCCATCCAAGTACTAACCAAGTCTAACTCCACTTAGCTACAAAGTTCAGGGGAGAATGGATAAGTTCAGGGTGGGATAGCCATAGAACTCTTATCATTTAAGCCAAATTCTAAAATATAGTGCCTTACTATGTTTTATCTATTCATGACACTTCTCTCAACTTATTCCTATTTAATATACATGAATACACATTCATTTACATGTCTTCAAGCTATAGTGAACAACCTACAACCAGTAACCTGTGTAGAAATATTTTGAAGAAAATAGAGGGTATTTATATAAAATTCCTTTGAAAATTATGCGTTAGTCTTATGGACCTTTGCTACCTCATGGATCTATTTTATAATAAGTTGAGAACAATACATGAAAAATGTTGATGATTTTTACTTGGGGTGTGTGTGTGTGTGTGTGTGTGTGTGTGTGTGTGTGTGTGTAGTCACAAAATACCAGAGTAAATGTGTGGAGATCAGAGGGCAACCTGCAAGAGCCATTTCTTGCCTTCTACCATATGAATTCTAGGGATCACTCTTGTGTCTTCTAATTTGGTACTAAGTGCTGGGCTACCTTGTCAGCTGGAGAATACGTTTTAGACACATAGTGTTTATATTACACTTTTCCAAGTCAGTGTCTGAATCTGTACTTGCTTGCCTGAAGAAAAATTTAACTGCAATCATTTGTTTTCCTTTCCTCTTCTTCCATTTATTGGAAAGCCGCTACTGGTGGGTCCCTTGCAACTAGGCAAGTAGCACTTCCAATAGTGTTCTCAACCTGAGCCTGAGTGCCAATAGCTTACAGGCAGGACTTACAGGCCCATAGGCTTACAGTTCTAGACCCTCAGAACTAGAGGCTATAGTGTGAAATTTCCAAAGTCACATTGTTGTGATTTCAAGTGATTTATTGATACAAACATCTAATCACATGTCAGAGGCAGAGTTTTATTTCCAAGGACTCTAGGATGTTTATACACATTTTAATGTGTTTTCCAACTTTTTGAAGGTTTTGCATGAGGTATTTGTTGGTCTTTGAGTATGAATGAGGAATGTTTTCTTTTAAGAGGCAGGTCTCTGCTGTCATAGTGAAAGAGCTGCTGTAATTTGGTAAGTGAGCTTTTCTTCACTCCACTTAGAAACCAATTTAGTCTGCAGCAGATGGAGACAATGCACAGCCTTGAGGAATGGGAGAATCTGTATGAATGAGAAACAAAAAAGTTCAGATTTATACTCCCAAGGTCTAACACAAAGAAAAGAGTTTCTTTTAAATCCCATACTTACTTTATTTAACCCAGTATGTCTAAAATATTATATTAACCAAAATTCAATGTGAAATTATTAACAGGATACTTCCCCTCTTTTGTTTTTTATACTAACTATTCAATTTCAAGAGTGTCTTTTGAACATCTCAGTTCAAGCAAGTCACATTCCAAGGGCCCAGTCCCCTTTTAACTTGTGTGTTTATTGTTAAGAACTTCTAGCTGAGTCTTTCAATAATGTCATTGAATTATTGTGCAGAGCATGTCTTGCTAAATTCCAGAAATTTCATCTAATAGAGGGTCCTTGATTTAAATCTGTCCTTACAGTTTTCTCTGCTCATATGAGAGGGAAAGCTCATAAGGACTTGAACTTTTTTTTTTTTTTTTTTTTTTTTTTTTTTTTTTTTTTTTTTTTTTTTTTTTTTTTTTTTTTTTTTTTTTTTTTTTTTTTTTTTTTTTTTTTTTTTTTTTTTTTTTTTTTTTTTTTTTTTTTTTTTTTTTTTTTTTTTTTTTTTTTTTTTTTTTTTTTTTTTTTTTTTAGCTCTTACTGAATCTTAGGCCCTGCTAAGGTTGTCACACCTTGAAGCTTAAATCATCTCCATATAGCCAGGGAAGTGATGGCACATTGCTATGATTCAAGCACCTTCACCAAGAAAATAATGCAGATATCCAGCTAACTTCAAGGTAATCTGATTGCACAAACTCCAGAAGAAACCTTATTCTTGTGGTCTTTCAGCATTGCACCTTGGCTAGGCCCAGCATTCTTATGGTATATTGAAACCAAATCTCAGCAGTAGCAAAACAAAGATGATAAACTGGATTGGTTATGTACATCTACATATATTGTAGGTATATCAAAGCTCTTTCTCTCTACCCCCCTCTCTCTCTCTCTCTCTCTCACACACACACACACACACACACACACACACACACACACACGTATATTTGTCTATCATCTATCAATCTATTATCTTTCCATTTATCTATATTGATTTATCTATCATATATATCCAGTTTTTATTACATCTCATCTGTGTACTTATTGTTCAATCTATCATCTACTTTTATCTATCTCTATCTATCTATCTATCTATCTATCTATCTATCTATCTATCTACCTACCTACCTACCTATCTACCTATCTATCTATATTCTTTATACTAACCATCTGTTTATCAATATCAATCTTCCATAATAGAATTTAATTTGAGCAATGTTGAAAGTTGTATAAAAAATTTTTTATTTTCATTGATATTTCACATGAGTAGTGACATTTTATTTTTGTTTAATTTATTTTAAGTTGATATATATATATATATATATATATATATATATATATATATATATATAACTGTTTGCCATTATGGACAATACAGTGTTTCAAGGAATTTGTACACTGTAGGCTGATTAGATTGTGCTATTTAACATAATTCAAGTATGTTTCACCTCATATAAATTTCACTTTTGTGGCAAGAACATCCAACACCCACTCTCTTAATATTTTCTAAGAAGATAACACTTCATCCTTAGCTTTAGTGACCCAGCTGTGTGTCTTTTGCCTTCAATCCTCCAATCTAGTGGCAATTTTGCATCTGGGAAGAAATGAAATGATACTGAATGCTTGGCTTTGTTTGCAAACTATATTTCCTGCTCCTACTCCAGGCATCATTATTCTGTTGTCTGTGAAATTTACGCATTAAAGTTTTTACTATATAGCTAACTTATTTATTATGTTAATTCTAGGGGGACAAGAGCAAGGATAATTAATTCTTTTGTAAATTAATGAATTCCTAATCTGCAAAATAAGGTCTGGAGTGGAGACAGCATGACTCAGGAAATTTATTCATCATCATTTCTTTATGACATCATGAGTGAGTCCTCTAATGAAGAACCATGCAGCCAACCAGCTTGTACATCAACTTCTGTGCTATAAGTGGTGGAAAGCAGTGGGGGAAAATGAATTCTTTTCATATAGCTCTGGTAAGACACACAAAAAAAGTATGTGAATGAAACAGGCAGTTGCCAAATGTATTGTTTACTCACTTATCTATAATATTTTATTGTGAACATATGTCAACCATAACAATGGTTACTGAGTTTAACACAGTTTATACGATGTAAGTAAGACTATAAGAAAACAATGGGTTATTGTGATACTGGGAAATCACTTTGTCTAGTCGGTGTGTATCTAAGAACAGTGAATGAGTGTAGTTACAGAAATAGAAACATAGAGATGTTGAATTTGCTGTTGGATTATCTTAAGTTAAACAATCCCTATTTTCTTAGAGTTTTTTGTGTTTTCAGACTTTTTTTCTGTAGATAGACGTTATAAAAAGGAAGGGATGAAAATTGTATCTTTGTCCTGGAATCACTTAAAATATTTAATACACATTAGCTACAATTATATAATAGATATTAACCACAAGGTTGCATACTAGAAAATCAAAATTAACCATTTCAAAGTATTGATATTTACATGTAAATAATTACAGCTACTTTTGGTTTCAAGTTGCTTTATATATTATTACAAGTGTATGATACTATGAAGGTTCATAAATTATTTAGTATGTAAATATGAATGCAGTTTATTTTTGTGCAGATGAATAGCAAATCCCTATTTTTTTAAAAAAATTAAGACACGATTACTACAATATAATTGATTTTTATTACATTTATTTAGTGTATGTGTGTCTCTGTGTGTAAATGTGTGACAAAGTTAACACTTCTGTGGAAGACACAGAATGACTTGCAGGAAATGTTTCTATCCTTCTAGTGTATGACTGTAGTGTCTGCTGTCAGAGACCAACTGCATTAGCCAGCAACATTTAATGATTTAGAATCACCAGCAGTATTTGTGATATGTGGCTAGTTGTGCAGTGGCAAAAGGATCTGAAAGAGAGAGTTATTATACAGAAATGCTCAGAGATTATAGGGAAATTACTAACATTTCTCTTAAAGCCAATGTCAAACTTGAGCAAATGGGAACTTTAAGGGTGTATCCCTAAAGATCTGTGGCAAAGGGGTACTCAAGAAGACAGTGTTCCCTGAGTATTTGTGGCTCATGAGTAGGCATCACCTCTGTGAATGCAGAGGGAAACATCTGCTGTTTTTGTTGTTGTTGTTTGTTTGTTTGTTTGTTTGTTTTTCGAGACAGGGTTTCTCTGTATAGCCCTGGCTGTCCTGGAACTCACTTTGTAGACCAAGTTGGCCTCGAACTCAGAAATCCACCTGCCTCTGCCTCTGGAGTGCTGGGATTAAAGGCATGCGCCACCATGCCCGGTGAGCCTAGAACTGTTATTGGCCAGTTTAGTTAACTTTCAGAACAATCTGGTGACAGATTAAATCACTAACAAGTGAATCCCACTGAGAAGGAATGTGCCTTCACTAGAGATTGAGAGTCAAAGCCCTTCAGATCATGATAACAATTTATACGGAATTAAGTCTTATGGACCTTTCCTAATGATGACTTTCTAGTCTCCAAGGCAGAACTAATAGAAAGTGAATCCTTTGGGAGATGTTTAGCTTGTGAGAGTAAAGCTGATGTGAATGAATTTTGGGCCATTTGTATAAAAGAGAGACTTCAATCCTGATGGCCCATGAACATGCAGTGAGGAGATTGGCATCTCTCAGGAGATGTTAATCTTTATTATACAGAAGATATGTTGAGATCTTGATGCTGAAAATTTTAGATTGGAGAACCAAGAGAGAGAAACTGTAGTTTAAGCCATGCATTATTAACTTTCTGCTCTGTCATTTTAAATGTTATAAATCATGGCACATTTGTATTTGTCACATTTGATATAACTTCATATTTCAAAACTTTAACTATGTGGAGAAAGGAATTGCAGGTTCCCACCTGTGTATGATTGGCAGGAATATGATCATACCTATTACTAAGTTTCAACAGTTTCTTACAGTTTCAACAGTTGCTTACAGTCTTCAGCCTTATGGTATCCAAGTCCTTGGTAAGTTGTATGAAATAGTGTGGTAATTTAGAGGTGCTCTGCTTATAGAGTTTTGCTTCTTAGTGTCTTTGGTCAAAGTGAGGCTAGAAGAGTCAATTCAATCACCATTGTTAAAACTATGCTGGCAGCCCGTATATCCAATTCATTCCTGTTGTCTAAACTTGGCTGGATAGCAAGAGGCTTAAATTCTTATTCTTTCTCTCAGTCTAGGACAAAGAAAGCACTATTTATTTTACAAGTTTTCATGATGACTATAAATGATGTGGGTACATTTACTAATATAAAACCTCAGTTTATTTCATTCAGCTCAATTTATCAATGTTCCATTTATTTCAATGAACATTTTTCACCCTTTCTCTATTCACGTCACTACCCACATACTTCAGAGGAAGGATTTTCTACTGGAGGTGAAAGTCATAGAAAAGACAACATCAAGATTTTAAAGATAGCTTATGGCCAGAGAGACATGGTAAAGACAAAAGACAGGAAATGCAGTGACGTTAGTAGTGGTAGTTAGAATTCCTTGTTTGTTTGTTTTTTTTTTTTCATTTCCTGTTAACCTTCTACTATTTACTGGTACTTTTCATTGACTAAGTTCTCAAGAAGCCAGATAAGACACCATCCAGAGGATAGCCATCCACTTCAAAGTCACCCAGTGCCATAATGAGAAGAGCTGACCAAGGACCATGGATAGATCTGTGGCCAATTGGCTTCCAACCTTTTATCACCATATCCTTGTTCCCAACTCTGGCAGAGGCATTCTCCTGAAACAGAGGACATGCCAGCCACCAGAACCACAGGTAGCTTACCTGTCCCAATACTGTCTCCACTCAGAGCCTACCTACCACACTTCCAATCATCTTCATCAACATATTCCAGCCCCCAACTCCTACAAAGTACAAGAATGGAGCAGAGACCATGCTAGCTTCCAGAACTTCAGGCCTCAATTCAGGTAAATACCCTAATCTTAACTACAGGCCTTCCAGCTACAACTCACAAACCACATTAAACTCAAGAAGAAGGAAGACCCAGCAATACCACTCCTGAGCAAATAGCCAGAATGTGCTCCAACATGTAAAAAGGACACATGCTCCACTATGTTCATAGCAGCCTTATTTATAATAGCCAGAAACTGGAAAGAACCCAGATGTCCCTCAACAGAGGAACATATACAGAAAATTTACTCCATTTATACATTGGAGTACTACTCAGCTATTAAAACCAACGAATTCATGAAATTCTTAGGAAAATGGTGGCTCTAGAGGATATCATCCAGAGTGAGGTAAGCGAATCACAAAGAACACACATGATATTTACTCAGTGACAAGTGGATATTCGCCAAGAAACTCAGAATATGCAAGATACAAGTCACAAACCACACGAAACTCAAGAAGGAAAACCAAATTGTGGATACTTTGATTCTTCTTAGAAGGGGGAACAAAACGCAGATGGAAGGAGTTACAGAGATAAAGTGTGGAGTAGAGACTGAATAAATGACTATCCAGAGACTGTCCCACCTTGGGATCTATCCCATATACAATCACCAAACCCAGACACTATTTTGGATGGCAACAAGAGCATGCTGACAGGATCCTGATATAGCTCTCTCCTGAGAGGCTCTGTCAGTGCCTGGCAAAATACAGAAGTAGATGCTCACAGGAATCCTTTGGGATGAGCATAATGTCCTCAATGAAAAAAGTAGAGAAAGGACCTAAGGAGCTGAAGGGGTTTGCAGCTCCATAGGAGGAACAACAATATAAACTAACCAGTAGACCCAGAGCTCCCAGGGATTAAACCACCAACCAAAGATTACACATAGTGGGACTCATAGCTCAAGCTACATATGTAGCAGAGGATAGCCTAGTCAGACATTATTGGGATGAGAGGCCCTTGGTCCTGTGAATGCTCTATATCCCAGTGTGGGGGAATGCCAGGTCCAGAAATTGGGAGTGTGTGGGTTGGTGAGCAGGGGGAAGGAGAATGAGATAGGGGAAGTATGTTTTCAGAGGGGAAACCAGGAATGGGGTTAACATTTGAAATATATATATATATATATATATATATATATATATATATATATATATATATATAATCCAATAAAAAAGATTCATAGGTAAAAATGAAAAGAAAGTCCTACCTGTAAAGGTACAAGAGGTTTACAGAACACAAAATAAATGGGACCATAAAATAAGGTACCTTCACGACCATCCAGAGACTGCCTCACCTGGGGATCCATCCTATAAACAACCACAAAACCCAGACACTATTGCATATGCCAGCAAGATTTTCCTGACAGGACCCTGATATAGCTGTCCTTTGTGAGGCTATGCCAGTGTCTGGCAAATACAGAAGTGGATGCTCACAGTCATCTATTGGATGGAACACAGGGCCCCCAATGAAGAAGCTAGAGAAAGTACCCAAGGAGCTAAAGAGTTCTGCAACACTATAAGAGGAACAACAATATGAACTAACCAGTGCCCCCCCCCCCCGAGCTTGTGTCTCTAGTTGCATATGTAGCAGAGGATGGCCTAGTATGTCATCAGTGGGAGGAGAGGCCCTTGGTCTTGCGAAGATTATATGTCCCAATAAAGGGGAATGCCAGGGCCAGGAAGTGGGAGTGGGTGGGTTGGGGAGCCAGGAGGGAGGAGGGTATAGGGGACTTTCGGGATAGCATTTGAAATGTAATTGAAGAAAATAATCTAATAAAATGGTACCCCCACTTATAAGAATCAAAATAATAAACTTACATAATTTAAAAATTATTAAGAGTTGCAAGGAAAAGGACCAAGTGACATATAAAAGTAGACCTATTGGAATTATTCCTGACTTCTCATTATAGATGGGTAAGTCCAGAGAGGCCTTGACAGGTGTCCTACAGACAATAAGAAATCACTGATAGTAGATGTTCCATGACATAGTCAAATTCAAACAATATCTATCTACAAATTTATCAGTACAGAAGATTCTAGACAAAAATTCCAACCTTCAAAAAAGATAACTACTGTTAATAGCACAGGAAATAAAGAATCTTATAAAGCATCACCAAAGGAAGGGAACCATACACACACACACACACACACACACACACACACACACATACACCCCTTTCGATTACCACCCCCACCCCCACCACCCCTGTCACTGCCACCAAAATAACAGGAATTAAAAGTCATTGGTCTGCATGCTCTCCTGTAGACCAATGATTCTCACCAGTACCCCCCTCCCCAGAGCTGTGTCTCTAATTGCATATGTAGCAAAGGATGGACTAGTTGGCCATCAATGGGAGGAGAGGCCCTTGGTCTTGCGAAGATTATATGCCCCAGTATAGGGGAATGTCAGGGCCAGGAAGCAGGACTTTGTGGGTTGGGGAGCAGGGTCGGGGAAGGTATAGGGGACTTTCAGGGAGAAAACTAGGAAAGGGGATAGCATTTGAAATGTAAATGAAGAAAATATCTAATAAAAATTAACATTTAAAAAATCATTGGTCATGAAGGTCTCTCAGTCTCAATGGATTCAGTTCCCCTATAAAAAGACACCCACCAACAGAATGGATGTGAAAACAGGATTCATATTTCTGCTGCATACAAGAAAGACACATCAACATTAAAGATAGACATTACCTTAGAGTAAAGGGTTTGAAAAAGATTTTCCAAGCTAATGAACCCAAGGGGGGAAAGAACTGGTGTAGCCATTCTCATATTTAACAAAACAAAAATTATCAAAAAAGACATGGAAAGACATGTCATACTCATCAAAGAAAAGCTCCAAGATGATCTTTCAATTCTTACCATCTATGCCCCAAATGAAAGGGCACCAAAATCTGTAAAACAAAACAAAACATTACTTAAACTTAAATCACACATCAACCTTCACACACTGATAATCGGAAATATCAATACCTCGTCATCCAAACAAAAACTAAACAGAGAAATACTTGAGCTAAGAGATATAATGGACTTAATGTACCTAACAGATATCTACAGACCATTGAACCCAAACATAAAACTCAGTGCCCCACTGAATTTACTCCAAAATTGGCCACATACTCAGCCACAAAGCAAGTCTCAAAAGATCTGAGAAAATTCAAATAGCACCCTGTGTACAGTGCAACACCAAAGACTGACACTCTATTTAAACAACAACAACAATTACAACAACAATCAATGAAGATGAGTACACCACATACTCACACTTATGAAACATAATGAATGTGGTGCTAAAGAAAAAAATTCATAGCACTAAGTGCCTATATGAGGAAATTGAAGATATCTCATAGTAGCCACTTAACAGCACACCTGAAAGCTCTAGAACAAAAATTAGACAGCACACCCTCAAGGAATAGATGGCACAAAATAATCAAATGAAGAGTTTAAATCAATAGAATAAACACAGTACAAAGAATCAATAGAAAGAGAGTTGATTCTTTGAGAAAAGCAACAAGGTAGATTATACTCCAGACTTACTAACAGAAGATAGAAACCCATTGGCCATATCAGAAATGAAAATGATATGGTTTGTTGTAACAACAAACAACAAACACTGAGAAAATCCAAAGAATCATTGGGTCATACTTTAAAAACATTTACTCCATGAAATTGTAAAATCTAAAAGAAATTGATAATTTTCTTGATGACTTTTTTCATTTTTTCTTGTTCTTATATTCTAATTGCATAGTTTGCCTTAAAAAAAAAAAAAACCTAAGATCACCTGGATGTATAGATGTCTTTCTGTTGAAGTCAATATTATCAATATTATTTAATCCTGGAGCCGGGCTCAGAGACACACATACACAGCCTTTATATTTTAATATGCTTTAAACAGCACAATAGCTGTACCACTGCCTAATCTCCATGCTGTTAACCTCTACCTCCCATTAATAATCATGAGTTAATACTTACTAATTTTATGTTCTAATAAGGCTGCTCTAGACTCAGTTGGGCGCCCTCTGGGCCACACTCTCCCTGCTTCTTCACAGGGCAGCCATGCCTCTCTGTCTTGCACTCTTCTCAGGCATGGCATCTCTCCTCTCCTTCATACTCTCCTGGCATGGCAGATAGATGTTCCTCCCTCCTCTCCTCCTGGTTCCTAAAATTTCCGTCTGTCTTTCCTAGCTATTGGCTGTTGGCTCCTTTATTTACTAGTCAGAATCAACTGGGGCAGGTTCCCAGAAGCTCCATGGTCTCTAGTGCACTCCAATGGAAGCATTTGGGGGGGGGGGGTCATAATTAGCATTTGTAATACAAGTAGCTACATCTGTTCCTGGTGTAATTCATCAAGATGCAGGGCCTTTTCTATCTTTTTATAATTGAGATGATCCATTAGAAGCTTCTGGCAATGAACATGCAAAAGAGTGCATGTATGAACTCCTAAGGAAAGTGGGGGCTCTGCTTACATCATTTACCTGTGTTGAGTTTGCTTTTGTATTAGGGGTATGGATGTGATTCAGGAAAACTGCTTAGTCCCGGGCATCTCCAACAAAATATTGAGAGAGACAATGGCTACATTTATACCACCAACCCACTCGAATATAGAGAATACAATGCAAACTTCCAAAACATGCATTCTGATATAATTTCTTCATATATAGACTTTGTTCCCTCCCTTCCCATGCTGAGGTGACATGAAGAGCTTCAGATCACCCACTCTGTTTTGTAATGTGTACAAAACAGAGAGTCCTATTAGCCTAGTGACCCTCAAAGCAAATGTACTCAAATAGAAAGCTCACTTCAATATGAAAGTTGCAAGTGTAATTTAGGGCCTTGAGCCTCCAGGTTTGCCACGAGCAGGGATCTTTCATCCCTTCTCTTTATTAAATTTTTATCTTTTTCAGTAACATCAATAATTAATGCAGCTACCAAAGCTTCTCTTTCTCTGAGGTGAATACCAAGTTATTTGATGTAATTAATATATTTCATTCACCATTCAAGATAGGCTTCTGGCCTCTCTGACGTCCACCCGTCCCCTAAGTCTTTGCCCATTTGAAGGCTGTGCATCTTGGTTGGTGGGGAAAGAGGAAAGCTCAGTATTTGTTTGTGAGATGGGGAGGGGGGTAAAGGAGAGTGCCTTCCTTGCCAGTATGCCTTGGTCTCTCACTGGCACAGACTTTCTATGCTTTATTTTCAGAAGTTTTCAGTGGGACATCTCTATTACTTATAAAATAGAAGGGCCTTGTATCTTACTTGGATCTTGTTAGCAACATATACCTCAGCTCTCTTCTTTGGCTTTTACTTTCTGTGCATGACTGGCGCAGTAATGTATGAAAAGTAGTTTGGTTGTACACTACCTCTCACAGATCAATCATTAGACTACAGTTGAGGGACAGCAGGCTGATCTGCCTATAATTAAGTCTATCCAATCCATCAAGAGAAACATAAGTGACACATACTTGATACTCTGCTTCATTGTCCTAGAAGATGGAAGAATTGTGAAAAGTAACATGAGGTCATGTTTCCAGCTTTAAGTATACATTTATCTCAAAAATATTTCCTTAATCTCTTCAGAAATATTAACAGAAAACATGTCTCTCTAATGTGTGTTGTATAAAAATAAGTCAATCTCCTTGAACACTGCCAGTGTTCAAAATGTCAAAGTGTCATCTTTTTATCTTAAAAGTAACACAAAGAATATAATTCTTGAATTGTAGGATGGGATTTAATTGGCGGATAGGAGAGAAAAATTATATGGGTAAAATGAATTCTATCAGTAATTTTTATTTTTTGTTACACATGATCTATAAACTGGTTTAATTATTTTATAAGTTAATAAGATATTAATTGTTAATGAATATATCAATTGATGCTTTATATTTTATTTATATATATATATTATGAATCTAGACTATTTATCAATCAAGAGGAAGCAGAAATAACTTTATATTAGTTTATATCTTATGTATCAAT
Source organism: Mus minutoides (assembly GCA_902729485.2). Lineage (NCBI taxonomy): Eukaryota > Metazoa > Chordata > Mammalia > Rodentia > Muridae > Mus > Mus minutoides. The sequence continues at coordinate 643,086 of LR749676.1, read as the reverse complement.
ATTGTGGTCTTAGTTTTAACAGTCTTAATGAAGCATTGTTTGAACTATAGGAATATCTGTGGGGGATGATGTTAGTTAATTATTATAGAAGACAAAGCCAGGCGGTGGTGGCACACACCTTTAATCCCAGCATTTGAGAGGCAGAGACAGGCAGATTTCTGAGTTCAAGGCCAGCCTGGTCTACAAAGTGAGTTCCAGGACAGCCAGGATTATACAGAGAAACCCTGTCTCGAAAAAACAAAAAACAAACAAACAAACAAACAAACAAACAAATAAAGAAGACCCAGAACATGGGCAGAGCAGATTTTGAACACTAAGAATGGAGAATTCAAGCTGGGTACAAACAAGTAAGCATGCATGCATTTCTTTCTGTTACTGGTGTGGACAGAATGTGATCGGTTATCTCAGGATTCTGCTGGTGTGACTTCTTTACAGTGATAGACTATAACCTGGAACTGTAAATAATCCTCTTTTCCCCTTAAATATATTTTTTCCAGTCAGGATATTTTACCATAGTGACAAAACTCAATCTAGAATAGCTATAATGTAGTTTTAGCTTTATTATGAGTTTTCTGTCTTTATGAAGTGAGATGAGGATGTAGGGTCATTTACATAAAATTTACCCATAAAAATTTACATTCTTTTTCCCTCTATTAACATTTTGTAAGTAATTAGTTTATGGGAAGCAACTAATTTAGAATATTGTTAATTTATAATTATAAACTTATTTATGTCCTAAGGAAACCTTTTGTCACCTTGTCACATTTGAAATGTATCCTCCTTGCATTCCACAAGGTCACTTTTATTTTACTCCATTTCTAAGTCTTTCTTTGGAAGAAGACATGCTTATTTACTTATTCACCAAGTACCTGCTTCTCCATGTTTCAAACATGCTTTTATGACTCACATTTATTCTCTAAGACATAGAACATTTAGTGTTAGAATCTAGCATGTTAATCTCAGTGTAATTTTTTTATTTGTCCATTAATAATAATATAGGTGGTAAAAATGATTCATAGAATCAAGTACTGATGTGAAGAGCTATTTGTGAAATCGGTCCAATAGTGTGAAGTTTCTTAGCTTATAACTGATGTTATAAATCACAGGCCATGTGGTTAATCTTCTGAGCACTTCAATAAAAATGATCCAAACTTTCAGCCTCCCACATCTTTCAATTGCAGGCAGAGCTCCGTCTTGCCTATAAACTTAGGGTCAATAAACAGGTTAAAGATAAATAGAGGAGAATTTTATTAAAAATGATATGGGATAGTAAGGAAAGGTTATCTAATTGTATAAAAAAATAGGGATCTGAAGAGATTTGGTAGTTTAGAAGCAGGGTATCTATGAGTTGCTGGAACAAGACTGGCCCAATGATGTCAACTTAGAATCCTGCATTAGATTGTGACCAACTGATTTTTGAAACATTGTCTCCACTTCTAATGAGCTCCTCAGAAGGTTATAATTTTCTTTCAGATGCACTAGCTTTATTTTTTTTATTGGATATTTTCTTTATTTATATTTCAAATGGTATCCCCTTCCCTATTCCCCCCATACCCCATAGCCCATCCCTCCTTCCCCTGCTCCTATGAAAGTGTTCCCACACCCACCCACTCCTGCCTCCCCATCCTTATGTTCCCCTATACTGAGGCATCAAGCCTTCACAGGACCAAGGGCCTCTCCTCCCATTAATGTCCCACAAAACCATTCTCTGCTACATATGCAGCTAGAGCCATGGGTCCCTCTATGTGTACTCCTTGGTTGGTGGTTTAGTCCCTGAGAGCTCTGCGGGGGGGTGGGGGGTTCTATTTGGTTGATATTATTGTTATTACTATGGGGTTGCAAACCTATTCAGCTCCTTCAGTCCTTTCTCTAACTCCTCCATTGGGACCTCATTGGGGACCCCACTGGGGGTCCATCTGTGAGCATTCACCTCTGTATTTGTCAGGCTCTGGAAGAACCTCTCAAGGAGGCAGATATATCAGGCTCCTGTTAGCATGTACTTCTTGGCATGTACAGTAGTGTTTGAGTTTGGTGACTGTATATGAATTTGATCCCCAGGTGGGGAAGTCTTTGGATAACATTTCCTTCATTCTGTACTCTAATCTTTGTCTCAATATTTTCTCCTGTAATTTGTTCCATTCTCTAAGAAGGAGAAAAACAACCACACTTTGCTCTTCACTCTTCCTGAACTTTGTATGGTCTGGGAATTGTATCTTCAATATTCCTAGCTTTAGGGCTAATATCCACTTGTCAGTGAGTGCATATAATGTGTGTTCTTTTGTGATTGGGCTACCTTACTCAGGATGATATTTTCTAGTTCCATCCATTTGCCTAAGAATTTCATGAATTCATTGTTTTTTTTTTTTTTTTCAACTTTTATTAGATACTTTCTTCATTTACATTTCAAGTGTTATCCAGAAAGTTCCCTATATCCTCCCCCCTCCCGGCCCTGCTACCCTACCCACCCGCTCCCACCCCCTGGCCCCAGCGTTCCCTGTTGTGTAAACATACATTTTCTGAATCCATTCCACTGTTGAAGAATATCTGGGTTCTTTCTAGCTTCTGGTTATCATAAAAAAGGCTACTATGAACATAGTGGAGCATGTGTCTTTGTTATATGTTTGAGCATCTTTTGGGTATATGCCCAGGAGTGGTATAGCTGGGTCCTCAGGCAATACTATGTCCAATTTTCTGAGGAAAAAAAAATATATCCAGCTACTTGGCTGAAGTTGTTTATCAGGTTTAGGAGTTCTCTGGTGGAATTTTTGGGGTAACTTAAGTATACTATATTATCATCTGCACATAGTGATATTTTGACATATTCCTTTCCAATTTGTATCCTTTTGACCTCCGTTTGTTGTCTAATTGTTCTAGCCAGAACTTCAAATACTATATTGAGTAGATAGAGAGACAGTGGGCAGCCTAGCCTAGTCTCTGATTTTAGGTGGATTGTTTCATATTTCCATTTAGATTGATGTTGGCTACTGGTTTGTGGTATATTGCTTATACTATGTTTATGTATGGGTCTAGAATTCCTGATATTTCCAAGACTTTTATATGAAGGGGTGTTGGATATTTTTCAAATGATTTCTCAGCATCTAATGAGGATCATATGATTTTCTTCTTCGAGTTTGTGTATTTAGTAGATTACATTGATGGATTCCCATATACTGACCCATTCCTGCAGCATCCCTAGCATGAAGCTTACTTGATATTGATGGATTATCCTTTTAATGTGTTCTTGGATTCAGGAATTTGCGAGAATTTTATTGAGTATTTTTCCATCGATATTCATAAGGGAAATTGGTCTGAAGTTCCTTTCTTTGTTGGGTCTTTGTGTGGTTTGGGTATCAGAGTAATTAATTGTTGCTTAATAGAATGAATTGGGTAGAGTACTTTCTGTTTCTATTTTGTGGAATAGTTTGAGGAGAGTTGGAATTAGGTCTTCTTTGAAGGTTGTGATGGTTTGTATATTCTTGGACCAGGGAGTAGCACCATTTGGAGGTGTGGCCTTGTTGGAATAGGTATGATCTGGTTGGAGTAGGTGTGTCACTGTGGGTGTGGGCTTAAGAACTCTCACCTCATTTGCCTGGAACTCAGTCTTCCACTAGCAGCCTTTGGATGAAGCCTTAGAACTCATAGAACTCTCAGCTCTGCCTGCACCATGACAGCCTGGATGTTGCCATGCTCCCACCTTGATGATAATGGACTGAACCTCTGAACCTGTAAGCTAGCCCCAATTAAATGTTTTTTTTTTTTTTTTTTTTTTTTAATAAGACTTGCCTTGGTCATGGTGTCTGTTCACAGCAGTAAAGCCCAAACTAAGACAGAAATTGGTACCAGCATAGTGGGGTATTCCTGTGACAACCTGACCATGTTTTGGGGAGGACTGTGGAAGGACTTTGGAACTTTGGGCCACAAGATCCATTCGGTGTTAAGAGCTCTGTCGAATGTTGTGTCGGAACTTGGAAGATAATGTCGAGAACAGTGTAGAATATGGAGGCCTGGCTTATGAAATTTCAGAGGGAAAATTAAAGACTCTTTTCAGGGCCATTGCTATTTTGGATTGTAAAGATTCTGTGATTCTGGTTAGCTGGGGCTGAAGAATCAGCTGTGATTAACAAGATAGCAGAACTACTGAAAACTTTTCCTTACTGGGACTATTGATGCTGGTTAGCTGGAGCTAAGAAATTAGTAGTAATTAAGAAGCCAGGCTTGTTCTCTTGTGATTCCTGGAGGGTAGGGGAGCAGGGCGGGGGGAGGGTATAGGGGACTTTTGGGTAACACTTGAAATGTAAATGAAGAAACTCTCTAATAAAAAAATGCTAAGAAAAAAATAAAAAAGAAGCCAGGCATGGTGGCGTATACCTTTAATCCCAGCACTCGGGAGGCAGAGGCAGGCAGATTTCTGAGTTCGAGGCCAGCCTGGTCTACAGAGTTAGTTCCAGGACAGCCAGGACTACACAGGGAAACCCTGGCTCAAAAAACCAAAAAAATAAATAAATAAGAAGAGACCAGCATCACTGAGGTGACATCTTCTGGGAAATGTTTTCTGAGAGCACAGGGGCTGTGTTCCAGAGATAGCCAAGGTTGTACCTTGTGCTGTGGCTAGACTTGGTAATGTGTAAGAGTTACCAAGGTGGTACTGGTTTTGAAGGCATGAAGGGGTCATGCAGAGCAGCTGAGGCCATGGAAACACTTTGAGAGGCATGGAAGGCCATTGGTGAAGGTGCAGCCTCAGTTGCAATTGATGGCCCAGGACTGAAGGGGTCATACAAAGGAGTTGAGGCTTGAAGAGAGCCTATGAGAGGCTAGTGTTGAAGCCAAGTTACATTGGAAGACAGCAGCATTTTGGAGATGCCAGTATCATGGGATGACCACCAAGAACAGCAGCAGCAGTGAAGTATAGGCAGCTGGAGCATAGAAGACAAGATATGTGCTACAGAGGGCATGGCTGGAGAAGTGACCCCTTGGAGGAGCCCAGAAGTTCGTGAGTTGGATCCCAGACATTGGTCGGTTGGAGATTGATTTTTGCTTTTGATTGTGACTGTGCCCTGATATTTTTCCCTCTTGAAGGACAAAGGTATTTTATTGGAGTCCACAGTTAAGAGACTTTGAATATTAAAAGATATGGGATATTTTAGTTATTGGACTTTTAATATGTGAAGACTGTGGGACTTTTAAAGTTATTTATATCTTGGGGATGAATAAGAACTGAGGGTTCCCCGCCATCTCTCCTCTGAACCCAGCGGTCGCACCTAGGGCCTGCCCTGTGCTTCACATACCCCAGGACTTTAAGATCGCATCTGGGTTACTATGCGTGAGTGGAGTGCAGCGGTGGTTTAGGGAGCAGTGGGCCAGCAGTTGCCTGCAGGGGCGGGATCTGAGAACTCCAACCCACCGGAGGCTGGGCCCCTCCCAGCCAGAGCACCACCCACCCCGCCATCTTTCCTCTGAGCTCAGCGGACACACCTAGGGCCTGCCCTGTGCTTCGCATACCCCAGGACTGTAAGATCGCATCGGGGTTACTCGTGAGCACAGTGCAGTGGTGGTTCTAGGAGCAGTGGGTCAGCAGTTGCCCACAGAACAGTGGGTCCTTTCTGGTCTGCACCATCGCCAGGTCTCCTCAGGAAGAGATGGCAGGAGGCAAGCGTAAGAACAGAAGCAACAGAATCCAAGGGTACTTGGCATCACCAGATCCAAACTCACCCACCACATCAAGTCCTAGATACAACAGC
>LR749676.1:65000-273569 GCA_902729485.2 Mus minutoides | reverse complement strand
TATTTATGGTAAATATGTATTGATGGTAACTACTGGATGTAAGCTTCTGGCATTTTAAATGTGTTCATATGTGACCTGGAAAGGCTACTTGCTAGGTTGGTACATGTTAATGCAATATTATGCTACATGAGATAATAAGAAAATACAGCCAGGTATGGTGGTGCACGCCTTTAATCCCAGCACTCAGGAGGCAGAGGCAGCCAGATTTCTGAGTCTGAGGCCAGCCTGGTCTACAAAGTGAGTACCTGGACAGCCAGGGCTATACAAAGAAACCCTGATTCGAAAAATCAAAAAAAAAAAAAAAGAAAAGAAAAAGAAAGAAAGAAAGAAAGAAAGAAAGAAAGAAAGAAAGAAAGAAAGAAAGAAAGAAAATACGGCAAATAATACCTACACTTTGATAGATGCCATGAAGTGCTTTCCCTCCTAATACTCTTATTATATAAACAAATGTCCAAATGTGTATTTTATGAGATGTTTGCATTATTTCCAAGTGGACAACAGAGTCATAATTATTTCAGTTTCCAAAAGGGCACCTAAAAACTAAGCAAGTCTCATGATTGGCGGGAAGTGACCCCCAAAAATGCACTTTAAAGATGAGGCCAGATGACTGAATCAGATTCCTGACCTATTGCAATTTGCAGAAGACAGTCTATTTCAACATAATATTTTCTTACTTTGTGTGCTTACCTGATAATTGGAACTATGACAATTACTTTTTCCTCTCTGGGAGATTCAGCACATTAAAAATGAACTGGGGTAATGGGGTGAATATAAGAAAGCTTTAAATTTCAGTATGTGCAGAGGCTTTGGGTAATATTCCAATATGCTCCTCTCCTGATGATGAATTTCAGATAATAATGATTATCACTGTTGGAATTAATTTTGTATATGAGTGTATAGTAACCATTTCATCTAACTGATTTGCATCTGTAGCAATTATAGGCTCTCACTATTCACTTAATGAATGCATGCTTTCCTATTATCCATGTAGTTTATGTGATATTCAGAAGTTTAGGACATAAAAACTGTAAATGAAATTTATATAAACTACAATAAATTGTGCTCTCAGTACTGAGAGATTAGATAATAGTTATTCAGATTTCTATATCTAAATAAAATGCTGCCTTTTCAGTCCTTAGGATATCTTGGATTGTTTGTTTGTTTGTTTGTTTTTGTTTTGAGTAAAAATAATGGACTAGTCATGTTCCATCTACTCTTTATACCTGGAAAAAGCTTGTGATGAATATTTAGTAGAAGCAAATGATAGGAGTATTATTTTGGGAGCTAGTGAGTTTAAGAAGCAATAAATTTATGATACAAACAGGCTTTATCTATCTTAGGGAAACATCAGAAAATATAGTGGAGTGATCTAACTTATTTGTAGGAAACTTCTCTCAGATACACACAGCAGAATGATTTCAGTTGCCAGATTTTGACACATGATTCCTTTCTATAGAGACTAGAGAAATCTGCACCATTGCCAAATGTGAAGACTTCTCTATATCATATGTAGGTGAAGGTCATGAATAGCCTAATAATATTACTGGGGGTAACCATGGTTTACATATTGTCTGTAAGACCCCTCAGGAGGTTGTAGGCAGTCATTGTAACTCTGAATTTCCTGACTGGTTTTATAGAAACTCATAGAGAAGGATAATTCAGTGTTACTTTTTCTATAATTTAAGGAATAACTTGTAACTTTGCCAGTATGTTTATCTAGAGGCCTGCTGCTATTTTTTTTCTTCTATAAAATTTCTGTTGCCAAGAAAGACAGAATTACAATTTTGTCTGACACATTGAGATGGGCATGGTGTGTTCTTAGTTATCAAAATCCTTGTGTAGTGTGGGGTTTTTAATTGGTGAATATTCACAATGTGTGGAAAGCATGGAACATATTGTATAATCTCAATTACCCAAGTATGTGTACCCTTGTAGGGTCTAGAATGATACATTGAGCAGAGCTGCTTGTGAGTGGGTGACTTTGTTTTTGCTTTCTTGTGTTTTGATTCCTGTAATGCATATACTAAAAAAAATAAATAAAAGCTTCTATAAAGAAAAATAAATAAATTCTTTACAGAGACTCCCTACCTTAACTAATTTCTACTGTCTGCTGAATCCTCTGGTGTACTCCTAGCTGCCATGAGTGTCTGCTGAAACCTAGACTTCCATTGTCTTGCCAACCCTCTACCAGCCTCTACCTTACAATCCCTTTCAAGCCATATCCCCAGGGGGTCACGCAACTGTTGGGAAACTTGTATTGCAAAGGACATCCAACAGAAGCACATCACACCAAGATCATCAAGGTTAGGACCTGTCTCAATACTTGCTACAACAGGAACATACAGAGACAACCAGATGGATAAAAGCACATGAAAGAATACAATCAACAGAGTCCTGGAAATATGGCACCTTCAGAACAACTGTTCTACTGCAGCAAACCCTGCGTATCCTAACATAACTGAAGCACAATGACCTTAACACCAAGCTATAAGCATTTAAATGGAAAATTAATAAATCCCTTAAAGAAATGCAGGAAGATACAATCAAACAGGTAGAGGCCTTTAAAAATTTTTTTTTTTACTCAAAGAACTGCAGAGAAATAAAATCAAATGGGTAAATGAAATAAATAAAATTGGTCAACATGTGAAAATAGAAATAGAGGAAGAAAAGAAAAACAAAAACACAAATTGAGGGTATCCTAGAGATGTAAACCCTAGGAAAGAGAAAACGACCAATGTAAATATCACCAACATTATATACGTGAAGGACGAGAGCATATCCAGCAGAGAAGATACAATCAAAGAAATTGAAACATCAGTCAAAGAAAATGTTAAATATAAGAAATCCCTGACTCAAATCATCCAGGAAATCTGGGATACCATGAAAATACCTAACCTATGAATACTAGAAAGAAAAGAAGGTGAAAACTCCCAGCTCCAAGGCCCAGAAAATACTTTCAACAAAATGATAGAAGAAAGAGATGTAAATAAACATAAAAGAAGCTTACAGAACTCTAATTAGACTAGACAAGAAAAGTAAATTCTGCAGCCAAATAATAATCAAAGCACTAAATCTACAGAACAAAGAAAGACTATTGAAAGGAAAGGGAAAGAGGGGAGGTGTACAAAGGCAGACCTATCATAAGTACAACGGACTTCTCAAGGGAAACTCTAAAAGCTATAAGGGCCTGGACAGATATTTTGCAACCTCTAAAAAGAAAACTCACAGACGCTAACCTACTATTATACCCAGAAAAACACTCTATCACTGTAGATGGAGAAAACAAGATATTTCAAGAGAAATCCAAATTTAAACATCTATCCACAAATGCAGCCCTACAGAAAATATTAGAAGGAAAACTTCACACCAAGGAACATAATGACATGCAAGAAAACACAGGAAATAACCAATTTTATATCAGTATAAAAAAGGTAAACACATACTCTCTCTCTCTCTCTCTCTCTCTCTCACACACACACACACACACACACACAAACACAAACACACACACACACACACACCACCACCACCACCACCACCACCACCATCACCAACATCAAACTAACAGGAATTAACAATCAGTGGTCATTAAAATCTCTCAGCATTCAATATACTCGCTTCCCCAATAAAAAGACACAGGCTTGCAGAATAGGTACAAAAGAAGGATCTGTCACTCTGCTGCATATAAGAAACATAGCTCTATAAACATAAACATTGCCTTAGAGTAAAGAGATTGAAAGAGGTTTTCAAAGCAAAGGACCCAAGACTCAATCTGGAGTAGTTATTCTAACATCTAACAAAATATATTTTCAGCCAAACTTAATCAAAAGAGATGGGGAAGAACACTGTATACTTATCCAATGAAAAATATGCCAAGATGATGTCTCAAATCTGAACATCTAAGGGCACCCAAATTAGTAAAATAAACATTGCTAAACTTTAAATCACACATCGAAACTCACATATTAATAATGAGAAATTTCAACTCTTCAATTTCACAAATGACCAGATCATTGATATGGAATGTAAACAAAGAAATAATGAAACTAACAGAGGTTCTGAATCAAATGAACCTAGCAGATAGTTACAGAACATCTAATCCAAATACACAAGAATGTGCCTAGTTCTTAGCACTTCACATGACCTTCTCCAAAATTGATCATATGGTCTGTCACAATGCAAGTCTCAAAAGATACGAGAAAATTGAAATAACACATTGTATCTTATCAGGCCACCATGGAATAAAGATGAATTTCTACAAAATCAGAAACACCAGAAAACTTACACACTCATAGAAATTGAAAAACACTATAGTCATTGATCTCTGGGTCAGGCAAGAAATAAAGAAAGAAATGAAAGACTTCCTTGAATTCAATGAAAATGAATATACAGCATACCCAAATTTATGGAACACAATGAAATCAGTGCTAAGAGGAAAGTTCATGGTACTAAGTGCCTCCTTAAACAAAATAGAAAATTCTCATACCGGCAATTAATAGTACACCTGAAAGCTCTAGGAAAAAGAATCATGCACACCAAAATTGAATAGAAGGGAGGAAATAATCAAAGTCAGGGCTGAGTCAATCATTTAGAAACGAAGAAAACAATACGACATCAATGAAACCAAGATCTAGGTGGGGTGTTTTTTGTTGTTGTTTGTTTTGTTTTGTTTTGTTTTGTTTTGTTTTGTTTTGTTTTAGAAAATCAACAAGATAGACAAACTCTTACTCAAACTAACAAAAAGTCAGAGAGACAATATCTAAATAAACAAAATAAGAAAGAAAAAAAAAGGGAGACAACAACAGATACTGAAAATTTTCATAGAATCATTATATCTTACTTCAAAAATCTGTATTCTACAAGATCGGAAAATCTTAATGAAATGGATGATTTTCTAGAAAGGTACCACTAACCAATGCTAAATCAATAACAGATAAGCTATTTAAATATCTCTTTTATCTCTAAAGAAATAGAAGCAGACAACAAAATATCCCAACCAAAGAAGGCCAAGGGCCAGACAGTTTTAATGTAGAATTTTATAAAACTTTCAAAAGTGGGGGAGTATTACTTAAACCATTCCACAAAATAGAAACAGAAGAAACACTGCCAAAGTCAGTCTATTAAACCATGGCCACCCTGATACCTAAGCCATACAAAGATTCAAAAAAGAAAAATTCAGAACAATTTCTCTTAATAATGTTGTTCCAAAATTATTCAATAAAATACTTGCAAGTTGAATTTAGAAACATATCAAAAACATCATCCACCATGATCAAGTTTGCTTCATCCCAGGGATGCAGTGGTGGTTAAATATATGAAAATCCATCAATGTAATCCACCATATAAACAAACTAAAACAAAAATATGATCATCTCATTAGAGACTAAAAATATTTTAACAAAATCCAATATCCCTTCATGTTAAAAGTCTTGGAGAGGTCAATTATACAAGGCATATATCTAAAAATAATCAAATCAATATAAAGCAAGCCAATAGCCAACATCAGACTAGAGAGAAATTTAAAGCAATTACACTAAAATGACAGGCAAGGTAAGGCCCAATATTTTCAAGTAATATTGTACTTGAAAGTATAACCAGAACAATAAGACAACTAAAAGACACTGAGGGGATACAAGATGGAAAGAAAGAAGTGAAAATATCATTATTTATTGATGATATGACAGTATACACAAGCAACCAAAAATATCTACTAGAGAACTCCTACATGTGATAAACCCCTTCTGGAATGTGTTTAGATATGAAATTAACTCAAATAAAGCAACAGACCTCCTTTATACAAATGATAGCCAGACTGGCAAAGAAATTAGTGAAAAAAATGTCATTTAAAATAAATATGAATAATATAACATATCTTGGTGTAACTGTAAGCAAGCAAGTAAAAGATTGGTCACCAAAGAAAGAAACTGAACAAGATATCAGAAGATGGAAAGATTCCCCATGTTTATGGATAAGTAGTATTAACATAATGAAGATGGCCATCTTGTGAAAAGCTATGTATAGATTGAATGCAACCCTCATCAAAATTAAAAAACATATTGTTATAGATCTTGAAAGAGCAACTCTCAACTTCATATAGGAAGACAGAGAATCTAGGATGCTCAAAACAATCCTGAAAAACAAAAGAACTTTGGGAGGAATCACAAATTTTGACCTCAAGCTGAACTACAGAGAAATGGTGATTAAAAACTGCATGGTATTCATACAGAGACAGACACAATGATCAGTGGAATCAAATCAAAATCCCACAAATAAGCCCTCACAAGCACGAACACTAGATTTTTGATAAAGAAACCAAAAAAAGAAACATCTTCAATTAATGGTGCAGGACTAACTGGATGTCTGCATATAGCAGAACTCAAAAAGATCCATTTTTATCATCCCACACAAAACACAAGTCCAAGTGGATTAAAGACTGCAAAACCAGAAACATTAAATCTAATAGAACAGAAAGTGAGGAACAATGTTGAAAGCATTGATACAGGAGACATCTTCCTGAATAAAACGCCATTGGCTCAGTCTCTAAGATAAATAATTGATAAATGGGACCTCAAGAAACTGAAAATCTTCTTTAAGTCAAAGGACACTGTCAATAGGACAAAATGGACACCTACTGATTGTGAAAGAATCTTCATCAGCCCTACATTTGACAGGGCTAAAATATAAAATTTATGAAGAACTCAAGTAATTAGACACCAATTAAACTAATGTTCAAAGTCCCTAGGGATAAGAGAAATACAAATCAAAACAACTCTGCTACTATGTTTTACACTGGTCAGAATGGCTAAGATAAAACAAAACAAAACAAACAAAACAACAACAACAACAACAACAAATTAAAAAACTCCTGATAGCACATGCCGATGAGGACGTGGAGCAAGGGGAACACTCCTCCATTGCAGCTTGAAGTACAAACTTGTATAACCATGTTCGAAATCAATATTCCAGTTTCTCAGAAATAGTCCTACCTCAAGACCCAACTATATTACTCCTTGGCAAATACCCAAAACATTCTTGACAATGAACAAGGAAATTTGCTATGTTCACAGCAGTTTTATTCATAAAAACCAGAAAATGTAAACAACTGAAGTGTGTGTCAACTGAAGAATGGACAACAAAAATGTGGTATGTCTCCACAATGGAATACTATTCAGCTATGAAAAGCAAAGACCATGTATTTTGTAGGCAAATAGATGGAACTTGAGAATATCATCCTGAGTGAGGCAACCCAGTCCCTAAAGGATATCCATGGTATATACTTACTTATAAATTAATAAAATATATTATACCCATGCTAAAATCTACAGATTCCAGAAGCTAAATGGGAAGGAAGTCTCAAGTAAGGATGCTTGAATCACTTAGAAGGGGGGATAAAATATTTATAAAAAGATAAATAGATAGAGGGTACAGGGTGCAGAGAGGATGAGGAGAATTGGGGTGTTCAGGATTGGAATGGGAAGGGACAAGACAGATAGGCAGACAGTGATGAGAATGTATGGATATCTGCAATTTATAGGGCTGCAGAGGTGAGGGGAATCTTCAGGATGTTACAGACACCTGGGGTAAGTGAGGCATCCAATAATGCTGTGTCTCACAGCACTGGGGATATGGAGCCTAAAGATAGCACCTTCTCTGGCTAGGCAAGAACCCCCACGGAGCAACAGGGATACCAACCTACCCATAAAACGTTTGAGCCAAAAAGTATCATGTCTACAAGAAATACAGGGATATAGGATGATGCAGAGACAGAGGGAATGGCCAAGCACTAATCAGGCCAACTAGAGACCTTTCCCATGGGCAAGTACCAATCCTTAGCAGTATTAATGATACTCTGTGATTCTTCTAGACAAGAGTCTACCATGGCTGTCCTCTGAGATGCTCTACACAGCAGCTTACTCAAAGGGATGCAGATGATCATAGCCAACAGTAGATGAAGTTTAGGGACTCTTATGGAAGAGTAGGGGAAAGATTGCAGGACCCAAAATGTATAGAAACTCTACAGGAAGACCAACAGAGTCAATTAACTTGGACCCTTTTGCCTCTCAGAGATTGAACCTCCAACCAAAGAGCATACATGGGCTGGACCTAGGCCTCCCTGCACATATGTAGCAGAAGTGCAGCTTGCTCTTCTTGTGGGTCCTAAACAACTGGAGCTAGCTGTTGCCTGTTTGTGGGATATATTCATCTAGCTGGGCTGTCTTGTCTGACCTTAGTGAGATAGGATGACTGTGTGTATTGCCTTCATGCTATTTGTATTTTGATGCTAATCCTGCCCCAAACAAGGAGTGAATCCATGTGAACTCACTCTAAATTTTAACTGGTCAAATAAAGGCTAGAGCATGTGATTGGGCAGTGGAAGGAAAATATGGGGCTGGAAGTTTTAGAGGAGGAAGAGGATGGAGTAGAGAAAGAGATGACAAGATAAGGGACAGAGAGAGAGGAAGATAGAGAAAGAGGAGGTAGAAGTGGAGCAGAACCACGTGGCTTGGAGGAGCCACAAGTAGCAAGGGATCTCAAAGCTGGAGAATAAGGTAATGTAGTGGTATATCTGCCAATCTAGGCTTGCAGCTTGCAAATATTATAATGGAGTTGTATGTTCTTTGCACAGGCATATTGGGGTTGGAGACTTCCCTATATAAATATGGCTGATATTACATATTAAGACTGTCTGCTGTTTTCTACTTGTGACTATTTAGGTGGGCAGCAGAAGGGGTGAAACTACTAAGTGGTCATTGGCTGTTGTTGTGGTCAACCGCTTGGGCAGTCTGTCTGTGGAATATGAGTGGTAGCTCCAGGAGCTTTCAGGAAAGTTGTGATTGGTAGGCTTATCAAGCCAGCCTTGGGAACAAGGACCACATAGCTGTTTTCAGCATCGAGCAAGGAGGAACGTGTGCCTACTAATTCTAGAGCTTAGCTGGAGCTAGTGTGGATTTTTAAAATTACATGCAACAGGATGAGCCTAGACTGGCATAGAGTTTATATGCCAGGGTAGGGGGATACCTGGAAGGGTGGCTCACCCTCAAAGAAAAGAGAGGAATGGGGTGGTGTTATGATAGGAGTGACCAGGAAGGGGAGGCAGTGAGTGGAATGGAAAGTGAATAAAGAAAAAAAATAATAAATATAATTATACCACCAACTACATTGTGAATTTTGATGGCAAATAAATAGAACTTGAGGATACCATCATAAGTGAGGTAACCCAAGAGCCATAAAGACATATGGTATGTAATCACTTATTAATGGACATTAGCCATAAAGTATAGGACTATCATTTTATAATCCACAGATCCAAAGAATCTGGGTAACTACCAAGGAATGATGCATAAATTTCACCCATAAGGGAAAACTAAATAGGCATTGGAGGTGGATGGAAAGAGGGAACTGGTATGGCAATCAGGTGTGATGAAAGGGGATGTGAGAGAAGGTTGGAAGTGAGAATGGAAATTAATATCAGCAAGGTGTATATCTGGTGACTACCTTAATGCCTGAGACAGGGAGCCTATGGGGTGACTCTAGCTTAGATTCCTACCAGGGTTTGATATAGGGAATGAAGTAGCCACCTCCTGTTGCCAGTAAGAATTTCTAGAGGAGGGAGGGGCACATCAATTCACCCAAAATGCCTTCAACCCATAATTTGTCTTGCCTAAGATGTGCAGTGATAAAAATGGAGTAGACTCTGGTCCCTAGAGATACTTTTTTTTTTCTTTTCATTAAAAAAAATGAAATATATTACTCAACACTAAGTGTTTTATGTAGTCTAGATTTGCCATGATCTTCAAGCTGCAGCAATCCAAGTGCTAGAATTATATATAAGTCTGTCCCACCACATTCAACGTAGGATAACTTTTTTTCCTTTGGTTAAGAATGGGAAAAACAGTCACGAGGCTGGTCTGGGAGTGGCAGTCCTCTTGCCACAGCCTCCTTAATGTTGGGATTACTGGAAAATATCACCATAATCAACTTTTGAGAAAGTGAAAACTCTTCCAAATAGTTGTAACATGTTAGATTTGAGTTTCTTGAGCATAGGGCTTGCTATGTAGCACTGCATGACTGACCTTATACTTGCTGTGTTGAATCCAGGCTGGCCTTGACCTCAATGGCTTACAGTTCTTTATTCAGAAGCCTTGAACTTGGTGTCTAGTGGGTTTATAAGAAGTTGATTTTGTTGCTGGTCTCAGTGGTGTAGCATACTTCCTGTGATCACAGCTACTCAGGAGACTGGTGTGAAATGATCACTTGAACCCTGTATTTCAAAACTAGCCTGGGCACTATTGCAAGTCCTTCTTTTTAAAAATTTGGATATGATAAATAAATGTCTGTATTCAAGTTGTACAAAATCACTGTTCATTATACCTCATCTCTTTATATTGCTTAATGTTATGGCTATAGAATTTAGATCTGGAGTGTCTGCTGAAAACCTGTATGCTGAAAGCTTTGTCACTATCCATGGTGCTAATCAGAGTAAGTAGAACCCAAGCCTTTATCCCAGTACTCAGAAGGCATGGGGATGGGGAATCTCTGAACGTGTTTAAGGCCACCCTGGTCTACAGAGCGAGTTTCAAGACAGTGAGGGCTACACATAGAGACCCTGTCTCAAAACACTCCCACACTCCCACCTACACACCCTCTACTACCTAAAAAGAGGATAGAACTTTTAGGAGATTGGATCTTATGGAGAGTATATAGGTCATTGGAATAATACCCCTGAAGGAGACGTTAGCACCTAACTTTCCCTCTTTCTATTAATTTTCTTTCACATTTATTTATTGTGTTTGTGTACAAATATTTGCAAATGTTCTATAGCATATGTGTGGAGGTCTTCCATCTGTGGGTTTTAGCAATCAAAATTGATGTTTATACCAATTGTCTACCCAATGAGCCATCTTGCTAATAATCCCTCTTCCATTTCTGGCAACTGTGAAATTAGCTTCCTCTGGCATGGCTTTCACTTTAACCCTGCTGTTGCCAGGACCAAAGAAAGATCCAGAACAACCCAAATTAATCTGTTCTTAGAGGGATGATTCTTTTTGTGAGATAGTAATTCATGCTATAATTTAGACTGTCTTTGAACTTGATAACCATCCCCCTGCCTCAGCCTCTTGAGTGTAGAATTTTAGACATGAGATACCGAATGATGTTTATTTTGTAAAGTTGATTGTCTCAGATATATTTGTCATGGTAATGAAAAACTGATTATCACAATTAAAAAAAAAAAAGAAGGAGTAGAAATTGAGGGAATGGTCAGCCAAGGCCTGTCCCAACTTAAGAACCATCCCATGGAAGAAAGCCAAGCCCTGACACTATTAATGATACTCTGCTGTGCTTGCAGAATGATCCCAGTATAACTGTACCCTAAGAGACATCATCAAGCAGTAAACAGAGGCAAATGCCAAGACCCACAGCCAAATATCAGACAGAGCCTGGGAAGTTTTGTAGAAAAGTGGGTCATAGAATGGAGGAAGTAGGATGGTGACAAGAAGACTCAAAGAGTCAGCTAATCTTGGCCAAATGAGCACACAGAAACTTGGCCACCAATCAGGGAGCATGCAGAAACTGGACCCAGACACCCTATACATTTGTTCCAAATGTGCTGCTTGGTCCTCATGTGGATCCCCTAACAAATGGAGTGGCCTCAGTGTGAGAGCATGTGCCTAGACCTCCTGCAAGTAGATGTTCCACAATGGGGTGGTAGCTAAGAGGACTCCCCTTCTCTGGAGAAGGTGAGGGAGCATTGAGAAGAAAGATTTTTAAGAGTGGGACTGGGAAGACATAGTTGTTTATATATGGATGATAATACAATAAATAAAATAGATAAATCTATACCCTTGTGATTCTTACATCATTGGGAACACTTATGGAGAAGTAAATAAAACCCATATGTAATGATGATAAGAGCTATTGGGAAAAAATAAGGTAGATGGAGTGAGATTGTAACTTGTTAAACAGGTAAGAAAATACCTCACTGAAAACAGGTATTTGAACTAAGACTGATCAAAATAAAAGAGTGGATGATATAGCTATTGGCAAAGGGACATTCTAGACAGGATATTCCTATTTTATTTTATTATATTATGTGTATGTATATGAATATTTTGCCTGCATACAAATATTTGTACCATACGCATGCCTAGAACCTGTAGTGGTCAGAAAAAGGAACTAGAATTAAAGTCAGATATAAGCTACTACCCAGGCCCTCTTCAAGAACAGTTAGTGTTCTTAACCACTGAGCCCTTCCTCCAGTCCAGAAATGCATTGTAGAAGGTAGTAATCTCCTCAGGCAGCACCTATGATAAATGAGCAGTTGGAAGGCTTATTTACAGTAAGCGGTAGGAAGAAATGTGTAAACATAGTTTTCAGCTGAGAAAAAGAGGGGAGGGGAGAGAAGCTGGGTGGAACATTACATCACTGGGAGGACATTGAGGTTCGGCAAGAACCATGCCATGGCTTTAGCTACTGCACCCTATGGGCTGGAGGATGAGGAAGGGGGCTAATGTGGAGATAATTCAATGTAGAAATCCTTTTCAAAATGGAGGAAGAGCTCATAGTAAAGTAAAAAGGACAGTTGAAGACAGAGCTAATAGGGTTTTCTAACAGGCTGTATGAGGGGTCTGAGAGAAGATCAGAGGTGGTGACAAAACATTTGGATTAAGTAACTAAGAAAAGTTGGCATTAATAACATGAGGGAGACTATGTCAAGAGTTGGGGATCAGAAGTAGGGCTTTCTTCTTCTTACTTCTAAGTCCAAAGGGAGGAGAGAAGTAAGGAGAAAAGGTGTTTAACAAATATATACAAAAGTCATGAATACACTACTCTAATGATTTTAAAGCTGCTGTCTTAGTTAGGGTTTCAATTCTGTAAAAAGAAACGATGACCAAGACAACTATTATAAGTATAATATTTAATTGGGGCTGACTTACAGGTTCTAAGGTTCAGTACATTATCATCAAGGAAGGAGCATACAGCATCCAGGCAGACACTTGGCTGGAGGAGCTGAGAGTTCCACCTCGTGTTCTGAAGGCAGCTAGCAGAAGGCAGCTGGCTTCCAGGCAGCTAAAAGGAGGGTATTAAAGTCCATGCCTATAGAAACACACCTAGTCCAACAAAGCTGCACTTCCTAATAGTGCCACTCCCTGGGTTAAGCATATACAAACCATCAAAGCCACAAACTAAAAGATCAGCACAGGTTAGATAAAGAAATGCACGGAGGGAGGAAGGAAAGAAGGAAGGAAGGAAGGAAGGAAGGAAGGAAGGAAGGAAGGAAGGAAGGAAGGAAGGAAGAGGGAAAAGGGAGCATGAGCATGAACAGAAGGAAATGAAAGACAAATCGTGGGGAAAAAGAAAACTAATGTTCACATTATTGTGATAGTGAATTTTCTTACCATTTAAAACTCAGATATGAAAATCCAGCACCACTGGGTGATCAAGGTGTGGCAATGAAATGTGTTTTCTGGATCACTTGGTGGGTAGTGTAGGGGGCTAGGGTGGGAGGTGTTGGCTTGGCTTTGCTTCCCTGACTTTTTTTCTTTAGCTTCCAGAGACTTCTAGAGTTCATGCCTGGCTCATGATTCTATCCTCCATCTGAGATCCAGCAATCACATCTCTAGGTGATATACACACACACTCCAGGATTTCCTTCAAATTAGTTTTCAAGTCACCCAGGTTGCTGATCCACCATTCTTAGTACAACCTCTACGGTGTAAATATCTGCATAAGCAAGGGAGGGCTGTGGTATAAACATTGGTCTTTTAAAAGCAATATTATTACAGTGGGGTTTTAAACTCTCAGCCTGGTCTGTCTGAATGTTCTAACACCAACTGTCTTCCCTGGGCTCCAAACAAGTAGTGTTCTCCTGTATCTTCCTTTTTCCAGTTTAGGGCTGATGCCTTGTTCTGAGACTTTAATTCTCTCAAAGAATTCAATGTGTTGTTCAGTTTTGTGCGTGTGTGTGTGTGTGTGTGTGTGTGTGTGTGTGTGTGTGTATGAGAGAGGCACAGAGACAAATACAGTGATAAAGACAGAGAAACAAACAGAATCCCGTTGTATTTTTAGAAACAAAAGAAACTAAGACAAAGTATGCCTGAAGATCATAAAGCAGAGGTTTATTTTTCTGATTTTATCATATTTTCCATAAGGGTTTCTACATCATTATAGCTAATGCAGGTTTTGCAGCGCACATGGATGGGTGCATTAAATACTTGTGCACTGCCTCAGAACATGGATGTGAAAACTTGGAGATTAACATTTATTTATTTTTTTCACTTGCTATTATTTTGTGACAAAGCACAACAATTCTCTACATTTTCATACATATCATGGTTATTTCCATTATGTGGTATCTTTCCCCGCTTGACTGTGTCACTACCATCAAGTTCTTGAGACATATCTTAGGATAAAGAATGAGTATCTACACATTGGAAATTGCTTTGCCTTGTTCTATTTCTGTTCTATGCCTTTGCCTTCATTAATCATGTCATATTATTCTGTCACTTTAAATAGCATCTATGGGATAAAAGCAGTGAGTGTATCGCAGCTCACACTGTAACAGAAAACACTCTCCATTTTGCTGTGGGCTTTGAGGATATTCTCCCTTACTAAACTCCAAAAATGCTGTATTAGGACTGGCTTGTGAATAAGTTTCTCACTGTCTTGCCAGGCCAGGCAGATGAGTTCAGAATGTGTATCCTCAGGTAACATTGCAGTTTGTTTTTATTATTATTTTTTTCACTAATTAACATAACTAGGCTCAAAACTAAATTCATTAAATCCAATGGAAAAAAGTATTAACTACACTGTCCCAGGTCATAAAGAATGTCAGCTTCAAAGTCACAATGGAAATCACACCCCTCCCCACAGGTCTTCCTCCTCAGAACTGAAGGGACTTTTTTTTTTCTTGTTTTGCCTTCACTTCTTTCTTCCTTTCCACGATTGCTGTCTGCTCATCAAAAAAGGAAAAAGTAACTCTAATAATTAATACTCTTGCCTTGTTTATCATTTTTTAATGGTTTTCTGAGACAGGGTTTCTCTGTGCAGCCCTCGCTGTCCTGAAACTCACTTTGTAGACCAGGCTGGCCTGAAATTCAGAAATTTGCCTGCCTCTGCCTCCCGAGTTCTGGGATAAAAGGCATGTGTCACCACGCCGGGCTTACTGTTTTTATTGGTTGGCTTATATGACAAAATTTTTATTAGGATGATTGTTTCTAAGTTTTTATTAGGGTATATTAACTACATAGTTTTATTATGGTATAATCATATATGATTTATGTTGTTGGGTCATATATGAGGAACTTTAATCACTACCTTCTCTCCTCCCTCCCTATTCCTATTGATTTCATTACTTTTCCCAATAATGTACTCGTTCTGCTTTCATTTTTCCCTTTTGTTTTTAATGTTGTTGGTGGTGAACTAAGGACTATGGTCATGTTTACTTACAGGTGCATAACCATGCAGAAAATCATTGTCACTCCTCCAGAATCCATTAACTATATGAATATCAGAAAGAGCTGTAAGCATGAGAATACTTCCCCATTCTATGGTGTGATGTGGATGGTCCAATCTGATATCAGATGTGGATCTTGGACAGGTCATCACAGCTACTGAGAGTTAAATGTTTAACAGTGATGGTCCTGTCTGGAGGATAGTGTTCTACCCTTTCCTCTGATTCCAGGTTTCACATCTTCTCCGCCTCATGGCCTAGGTTGGTCTCTGAGGTGGAGATGGGATGATAGAGCTTTCTCTTTGGCACCTGATCCCTGAGTAATCACTTACTTGCAGCAATCTGATCAAAATAACTTGAAGGAAAGACTGATTTTATGGATTGGAACTTTATTATTGCTAAACAAGGGAGAAGTGATTTGTTAGATGGGTACACTGTGACTGGATCAGGAAGAGATAATGCTGGTGGTCAAGTTGATTTCAGCTTTTTATTTGATCTGAGTCTCCAGGGGCTGCCTTGATATACTGTATCTTGTTATTACCTGCCCTCCTGCACCTTGTGTTTTAACCACTTTAGGAACAATGCTAGTCCTGTCCTATTCTAATGTCTAGGGTCATAAACTCCTCTTTGTAGCCTTACTCTTGAATTACACAAGAACTCTGATCTGTTCACTCCCTCTCCCTGTCCATTCCACTATCCTAGGAAGTAATGAGAACAAGGTAGAAAACCTGCCCTCCAACTTACAATACAGGAATGCCAGGAGTGGTAATGAGGTGAACTGCATAAAACACTTGGAGCATAAAGAATGACATCAATTATTTCTGCCTATTAATCTCATGAGATGTAATTCTTGGCTTTACAATGTAGTTCTACACTGTAGTCTCAGGTGTTCAGTGACAACTGACTAAAACTCTTCTCAGTTCTGCAGCTGTTCAGACCATGTAAAGAAATAACTGTATGAGGGGAATGAAGAGGCTTTCTGCAAATCGCTGTAGCAGAGTCCAGAAAACTTACACCATATTGTTGGCTGTTAAGCATGGAATGTTTGTAGGATGTATATGACTCTTCAGTGAAGGGAATATTTTTCATTGATTCTCATCTTCTAAGATTCAGAACTCCATGGGGGAAAAATACTCCAAGGTCTCTTAAATCTTGCTTGGCAGCAGTTAAGACATGCCATTGCCTGTCTTCATCCTTTTACTTCTCCATTTTGTTTTGTGTGTTCTGTACTTCTACATGAGTATGCATTTTGCATGTGTGTGAGAGTATTTAAGTATGCATATGTATGCATATGTGTGCATTATCTGTGTAGAGCAGAGGTTGACATTGATTTACTAGTATATTGGAAAAGTATCTCTGATGGAACTCAGGAGTCACTGACTCTCTTAGTCAAGTAGTCAAGTTCCTCCAGGTGGCCACCTCTTTATCTGCTACAGGAAGCAACTGGATATGTGACACCATGCCCAGCAGACATTTACATGGTTTCTAGGTAGCAGAATTGTGGACCCTTTCATTACCAGTACTTTACCCACTGAAACATCTCTATAGCCCCTCCTTAGGCTTTCTATATTTTACAACACTGATACCTATTTTTTTTTTAATTTATGTCAGTTGATTTTAGAAGTTTAAGTCTGTGAGTCACAGAGTCAGCAACTTGTCATAGATATCAGGATGCCATTTAACTTAAAACCTAACTGACAGGCTGTGCTGATGAAGCCAATTCATCAAATGCTGGCTTCTGTGGGTGTAGTCATTAAACATGAGCCTAAAATGTGAAGGCAGATACTTTTGGCTGTAGAATTTAGGTATTTGAGTTCTCAATTTTGTCTTCTGATGATAAGAATAGTCTTTATTCACCTGTTCTCTTTACTGTTTTGATTCCTGATCTGTTTATCTACTCATCTGATTATGCCATGTTTAAAGCACAGTGTCCTAAACTTGGTGTGATTATACATACAGAACCTTTTGGGTCTATATATACATGTATGTATGTATGTATGTATGTATGTATGTATGTATGTATGTATATGTATGTATGTGGCACAGAGCCTGACTTTTCCCAACTCATCACCTTAAAGAACTAAAACAAGCCCATCTGCTACAAAAAGAGTATTCGTTTGGCTGTTTCAGCCCCAAGGCCTTTAGCACCCAGAGCAACATGTGAGCTGAAGCCAGGCTCTTGCTCACTAGCCTTAGTTGATGGGGGTATTGGCTTTGTACTGTATTTGGTCCCTGCAGACTAATTAAGAAACCCTCCATTGGAACTCTTCATACCTGTGCTTCTTGTGAGGATGTGAAGTATCACTGTGAAGTATAGCCTACCCAATCCTGCTTCCATCCTGTTTTCTGTTACTGGAGGTCACACTAGAGTCACAGTCTGCAGGTTGTCCTCAGCTTCTCTGCTCTAGACTCTGCTCTGCCTTCCATAGTACTGTGCAAGTAACCTTTAGTGTTTCCTAATTCTATGCTGATGACTTGTATCTGGAGAATACAGTTGAAGGCAGTAGGCCTCCTGATTAACCTTGTAGAGTTCTTCAGCATTTATAAGCAATGAGTTACTATAACTAATTGCCCATGTTAAGATTTTCTGGACCATGTTAGATTGTTATTATGAAGCCGCATTTTGAATAGGCAGATTGGACTGAGATTGTGGGAAAGTGAACTGTGTATAGACAGTCTGGTCTCTAGTCAAGCACAGGCCTGGAAACCTGGATAAATGGTGGACAATGACTTCCACCTTCATGGGGTGATAGGAGTTCAGCCAGGCCTCCTGGGCCCCTGGATCCTGTAACAGAGGTCCCTGCAGAAACGTGTGTGGCCATCAGTCACATAGGCAGTGCTCCAAGCACCTGGTATTCTGTCTAGACTCAACCCCCACAGTTACCTGGCAATAGCCAGGTATGCTCTTCCTCACAGTAACCTGGAAACAGCAAGGTAGCCCAGTTCACTATAAAAGGAGCTGCTTGCCACCTCCTCATTCTCTTGCTCTCTTTCCTCTTGTACCCTTGCTCCCCCTCTTTCTTCCCCCCTCTTTCCATGTGGCCATGGCTGCCCTCTACTTCCCTACACTTCTCCCTCTCTCTGATTTTCTACAATAAATGCCTCAAAACCATGGACCATCTCTTCTCTGCTGTTCTGGAGCAATGAAATGGGTTTCCCTCTAAAGAGCCTTGATTCTAACCTCCTGCCCTTGGCATCCCTACACTCTAGCCACTACTGCCACCAAACCAAGCTGCCTGTCAAGCAAGCTGCCTGAGCTAGCCAGACTCTCTCCTCCCTGTGGTAACTTGCTTGAGCTCTCCTCCTACCCTTCTCCCCCCCCCACTCCACCTCCCCTGGCCAGAGTCTGTCCGAGGGTCCCAACTTTGTTCTTAGCTCTTCCTCAACATACAGTGGTGTCTGGGATGTCCAAGAGTGAGGACCTGTCCTCCCTGGACTCTGTGCTGCCCAGGGACCTCAGAACAGGCTCTTCTGCAGTGCACAGAGGCATCTGGGGTGCCTGAGAGTCAGATCCTGACTCTGGCAATTCCGCTGGGACCCCAGACTGTGACCCTCCCTCACCCAGAGCGGGAATCCGCAGCTTCTCACAGTCCAATGCCTGCCTGGTGGTTCCAAGGGGGTCCACGGCATAGTTAAGAGTTCCCACCTCAAGCTCACAGTCAGCTAGTAGATGGAACACAGGGTTTCCAAGGAAGAAGGAGCTAGAGAAAGTACCCAAGGAGCTGAAGGGGTCTTCAACCCTATAGGTGGAAGAATAACCATGAACTAACTAGTACCCCCTGAGCTCATGTCTCTAGCTGCATATATAGAAGAGGATGGCCTGGCTGGCCATCGTTGGGAGGAGAGGCNTTTTTTTAACTCACAATTCCTCCACTTTAGGGAAGTCATAGCATATGGGAACATTGTGGCCACAGTCAGGAAACAGAAAGAGATAAGTGCTGAAGCTCAGCTTACTTTTTTCTTGCTTTCACTGTAGAACACTGTTCCATGGGATATTGTTGCTCACATTCTGGGTGGGTCTTTGACCTTCAATGACCCCATCTAGAAACTTTCTCACAGTCTTCTCCATGATTGTTTCTATGGTTATTCCAAACCTACTTTATGAAATTGACAGTCATGATTATCACCATAGTATCTCTAAGAATTTGGGTCTATAGTTTAAGACCTATTTTGTATCAGCCCTTGGGTCTGGGGTGATATCTGTAACCACTGAACAGCCTAACCTTCTGATCATACTTTATATACATATTAGACTTCTAAACCTCTTGGTAAAGTTATCTAACTTAAGTTCATAGCATTCGATCACAATGTTACCCTCCAAGCTGCAAAGGTCCTCTCACTTGTCCACAGCCTTTCAAATACTTCTATGCCTTTGTTTCATGAACTCAGCTTTGGGAGCACTCAGAACCTGGTAAAAGCAAATATGTATTTTCTTCTGTTTCCTTGTAATGTATCAATGTAATTGTATGGTTGAATAACCAAAAATCTTCTGTATATAAATGATTATTTTGTTTACATAGTAAAAGGTAGAAGATTTTTAAAGATATTAAATTTCTGTAATCAAATATACAGCACAAGGAGATTCAATTGGAGTGTGGGTGCCTTCTCCCCATTTTTTCTAACTTTTCCTCTAATTATTCTCTGTAGGTATCTGATTTAAACCTGAGTACAATGAATAAAGTCTGCCTGCTTAAAATCTGTGCATTTCAATTTAACCTTATGAAATCTCGAGACTATTTTGCAAGTTAGTTTCCATACCTCAGTTTCCACAGGTAAAGAATTTGCAGACAGTTTTCTTGAATTTCAAAGAAGATTGAAACATGAAAGGAAAATTGACAACATTGGACATGGTTGATCTTGAGTCCCCACAAAAGCAAGCTCTTTCCTGGACACTAAGACATTGTCAGCAACCATAAAGATGAGAAAGAACTGAAATAGAAGACAAAGATAATTTTACCCACACTGCTCAGCAGTTCACAACTCTCAAGTATTCTCTAGAGCAGTAGTTTTTATAAATAAAAAATAAACATAAGCTTGCACTAACAATGCAATTTTCAAATCCAAAGGAAATTAATTTAAAAAATACTGGAGAGAGAAAAGTAAAGAAAAACACAGAGTTGCAGCAGCGTGGTGTCTTGCCTGAAAGTAAGGGAAAGTGTAAAATACAGAAAAATAGGGACACAGGAATAATAACTTGGGCATGCCATTTACTTCTTCAGCAGGGTGTCTGTGACTCATAGATAATTTATAGCTCTATTTAATTAGCAAGTTAGACTCAAGAGTGCCAGCATCTGCCCATGCAGCTGAAAGCAGTAATCTCTGTACTGGGTGTTATTGATGATTATAGGAAAAAAAAAAAAAAAAAAAAACTTCCAATAGCAAGTGAAAGAGAATTTAGTTTTCTGCAGGGCTATGGAGGGGGAAGATGAATCACAGAGAGGAATATTTGGAAACTCAAACATGGCAAATAAATCTGTGGTCTGGAGAAGGAAGCCGCAGGCATACAGATGCCGCGAAGGGAAGCACAGTGTGAAATATGGGGTAGTAGACTTTCAGCTTGCTTTGGTATAAACCTGTGGCTCTTACAGGGAAGGGTACTGAGCATATGTTTTCTATTCTGCACTTATCCTCGATGACTTCAACCAAGGTGGTTTACTTATTCGTATGAAAGAGGAATTTTTCATGATGGTATTTTCAATCAAGCTGGCTAAGTTTGGAAAGAAATGAGAATTCTAAATGAATTTGTCAGCAAAATCTACACTTTATATTTGCAATTATTTTAGGATAAAATCAGATGATATTTGGCTTTAAGACACCACATCATCTTTTACACACTGATTCCTTGGCCACTAATCCAACATCTTACTAAAATGCTGGGAGTCTTAAGTATGAATCAAGTGCTCTTCATGAGAAGCTCTCTACATTTTCTTAAAATCCCAGTTTTTATCTGTTGTATCCTTTGCAAATAAATGTGGTGAGGGAGATGGTCACAGGAAGAGTTGTTCAAGAATAGCCCATCAATTCTCTTGGCATTATAGCTTTTCTATTAATTCATAAAATCATTAAATATTCAATGTCTGCCTTATAAATTAGTAAGTGGAGGATATATGAATTTGCATTTCATTTTACAGTCCTAGACATATGAGAGTGATTATTTTATTCATCATGCAAGTGTGTGGTGCACACATTTCAGAATAGAGGACCTCCCTGCCATGCTTGAAAATGGCCCTTTCTCAGGGCATATAGAAGAAAGTGTTTTGCCAAAATTAAAGCTGTTAACTTTTTGTAAGTGAGAAGGATGAACAAGAATATTTTCTATTTTTCTGAAATGTTGAAAACAATTTAAGAGATGGAATATATATATATTTTTTTACCTTCTGCCGGCTTTGCATAAATTTGCCTGATTCACATGTTTTGAATCCCTACCACTCATATGTAAGTCTGTACCCAAGAAGAAACCATGGCAATCGTATTTTCTTTCCTGACTCTTTTCTGCAAATGTCAAACATCATACAAGCTGGCTACTCCATTTCCATATAATTCAAACTAGTTTTATTTAGCCTTGTGCAGTTCTTTCCTCCATATGTGAATCATGTTAATGATAACAATTTTTCAACGTGATGTTTGGGAGTTAAAGGATACAACCTTCAGAAAATGATTATGTAACCATACTGAGAATATTGTAAATGCACCACTATATTTTTATGACATGCAATACTCTTTCCTATATGGAGAAGTTTGTACCCTAGTTGAAAGTTTAGTAAAAGAGGGTGTGCACAGTTGGTGTGGGAGGGAAGGGAAAGATCTCAAAGTATACCCTCCCCAGGGGGTAAATCTTTATTGAGATGTGTGAGAAATTTACTATGTTAATATGTTAAAAGTGCCATCTGGCCAGCAAATCATTAAACCATAAAAAGATGAAACAGGGTGGCTATAAGTCCAGGGACAACTGGGGATGTACCCATAAGTACCCTGGGCTGTGCTGATGACATAACAATGAGAGTAGAATTGTGGCTTTGATGTTTCTCAGGACAGGGCCTCAGGTTTAATATTCTGGCTTCTTACTCCCTATGTTTAGCTAAAGATGACTTGATCTGAAACACCTGCCTTCCCCTCTCTTGTGCTATGACCAGAGAAGGTACACACCATCTTACCTGGGTATAATAGCTCTGGAAACTAAATCAAGGGTTTCTAAACAAGCACTCTACCAACTGAATTTCTTCCCTGCTTAATGAAATTTTGTGTTTGTGAATTTCTAGATAAAATGAAATTTTGCAACATTTCTATTTTACTTACATTTTTCTCTTGAAAATGGTTTGCTTAATCACAATGTCTCCACAGTTGGCATGTAATAGTTATAAATTTATTTATTTCCTTCTCTGTTTTTTAACATTTATACTCATACCTGTCTTTCACCTTTATCCTCTTTTTGAACAGCCAAGTCTTTATTTTTACTTTGGTCTTGTACTATTTTATCTCATCTTTTTCTAGCTCAAAATCAAAACTAAGTAAAAAATATAACAATACACCCGACCTTTACAAGAGCATTAATGATTCTCCCTTAAGGATTTTTAGTGAGTTTCCAGGCCACAATGTCTCTATTTGACCTTCTCAAACTTTTTATCTAATAAGATGGGATCAAGCATATTTCTCTTTCTCTCTTATTTTTATTAACCAAGAAGTTCAGGAACGTCAAGTGTGGGCCCTTCAAACCATAAAACTTCTAAGAATAACTTTTCCTTTGAGAAGGTCTAACAGCTATCCATTCTAGTAATGGCAAGTAGAAGTGCATTTATGACAGAGGCAAGAGTGGTTGGCCCATATTGAAAAGTGACAAGATGTGTATAAGTACATATTAGTTGCTTAGTTCACTAGGTATCCTTCTTCTATGACTGATTTGAATCATCTTGCAATGTATTTTCTTCTCTGTGTGTAGTCACCGCCCATAGAAAAAAGTACAACTGTTGAGACAACTAGAAAAAGAAGCCTCCTCTATCTATTAAGTAACTATCTTATCAATTCATAATAGATTGATCTTATAATTGAAATTTGACATAAGTCATTCTGGTACTGAAGAAAAGAAGTACTTTTGATACTTTTAACATTACTTAAAATAAAATCTCGTGTTCTTTCAATACAATACAATAAAATAAAGTATATTCTATGTTCTATGCACTTGCTCCTTTTCTGTTTTTCTCAAGTGAGTTAACTCACTTCCTTTGAAAACCTCTGAGCTCTTGAGTTTGAGTAAAGCCATTTCTATCCCAGAGCACAGGTGTGAAGGTCAGTGGAAAAGCATGGAATTCAACCCTCCTTTATTGTTCATCTTGTTTGAGACTGGGCTATTTGATGTTTACTCTTAAAGTCACCAGGTCCACATTCATAATCTTTTCAAATAATAACTTTATATCTATGATGTCTCTGCTCCAATTTGCTGGCTATATTTCAACTGAGATAGTTTCTGACAGTGGAAAGTTTTTCATTAACTTAACAGTTCAAAAAACCTCCAGGGCCATCCTCTTCTGTTAGGACAAAGAGAATACATCATTTCACATTGCTGACATAGCCACAGGCTCTGGTATTCACACACGTTTGTGTCTTCATACAGCATCTGCCTTGCTCAGGTGAACCTGAGCACTTTTTCTACACTTCCAGCATGGTGTCATTTTTTTCTCCAGTTTACCTTCCTAGAACTCTAGGAAGAATTCTCTAGTCCCCCTTTCACTGATGCCTATTACATTTGTTGCAAAAATGTAAGGTAAAACAACAAAATACTATTTAGCTATTAAAGACAAGGACAGCATGAATTTTCCAGGCAAAAGGATAGAACAATAAAATATTCTGAGTGAGGCAAACCAGATCCAAAAGGATGTGGATGGTCTATACTCAGTGATAAGCAGATATTAGCCCCAAAGTGCAGAATACCCATGGCACACCCCACAAAGAAGGTAAACAAGTAGGAAGGCCCAAGTGAGGATGCTTGGATCCCACTTAGAAGAGGGAACAAAAATAGTCATGGGAGGTAGAAGGAAGGAGGGACTGGGTGGGAGAAGGAGGAGGTGGGTAGTATCAGGTGTGGATATGTGGGAACAGGGACTGGAAAGTGAGGAGTCTACTGAGATGGAGTCCAAGACAATGCTACACATTCAGACTCTGGAGAGCAGCATTGGAGTGAAGATCTAACTTTATTGTATACTACAAACTTATATTTGGCCAATTAGCCAATTAGGGTATATTTATGTGTTCAAGGGCAAATCAGGGTACAACCTGTATTATTTAGATCTTGTTCATGTAGGTGAGAGTCCAATGCCCTGTGGAGATTGCCATTTTAGGTCCCTTGTGTTGTCTCACAGGTATACCAATAGCTATGGCAGATTATACACTGTGTATAGTGATCAGGACTCTTTGAGGAGTCAGAGAAGCCTGTGCCACCTAGCCCTCTATCCTAAAACTTTTTCCACCAGGTTTATCTCCACATCACTCACAAGGGGAGAGACAGAAGAGAAGCCAAGAGGGCTAGGAGAATGAATGGGATTATACACTTGCTAGGGTTGACAGGGTAGGGGGAGGCTCTAAAAAGTCCCAGAGATCCGGGAGGCTTACAGGAGTCAATTATTTATTGTAAGGAAATAGACAGTGGCATCTCTATATGATATGTCAATAGTAACTAAAATGTGTGTGTGTGTGTGTGTGTGTGTGTGAGACAGTAAAATGTCCTCTAAATATTGCAATATATGAAATATCTATTAATATGCATAAATGCTGTACATTATAATGTTATATATGGATAAATATTCATTAATATATGCCTTTATTATATAATCGTCAAGATGAACGATTATACCTGTGATGCCTTTATTATATAATCGTCAAGATGAACGATTATACCTGTGAGACAACCTGTTGTTTCACGGTATACCTGTGAGATAACACAAGGGACCTAAAATGGCAATATCCACAGGGCATTGGACTCTCACCTACATGAACAAAATCTAAATAACACAGGTTGTACCCCGATTTGCCCTTGAACACATAAATATACCCTAATTGGCTAAATGGCTATCATCAAATGTGTATATCTGAAAATGCATTCACTGGAGATGACAGTTTGAGCAAAGTCTTCATTGGCTTGGTAGCTCTTGTTTTTGGTATTCATCCAAGAAGTGTACCATGGTAAGAAGGACAAATACTTGGAATTCAGGTTAGGTCTGGTTTCTGTATTAAGCACACTGCCTTTGGGAGAGTTATGCTTCTTAATTGTGAGTTAAGGAACTGAGCTATTAGATATGCCATTTCCCTTTAGCTTTGTAACATAATTTCTTTGGAGTGGAATGACAGTTCTGTGCATGGGGTTTTCAAGTAAATAGATGGGATTTGAGAAATTCTCAAAAGAAGGTGATTGGATGTGTTTCTGTCAAGTGCCACAACACAATACAGTTGAAAAAGCTCACCTTTATATTTCATAACTGAGAACATTAGAAATTAGAGCAAATTATTCCACTCCATTTAAATCATTAGAATTTTCTAAAATATGTGAATTTCAGTGTTTGTTATAAATATAATAGAATGTGACTGTTTGTTTATCTGGTACTTAGACTCTATGTGCATTGAGTTGCAGAAACTGTAGCAAGTAAATATCAGACCGACAATCAAAAATGAAGTAAAATTATTAAGAGGAATTCTGGTTTTGTTAGCTATTTGAAATGAGGGCTCTAGCCGGGCGTAGTGGTGCACGCCTTTAATCACAGCACTCAGGAGGCAGAGGCAAGCGGATTTCTGAGTCCGAGACCAGCCTGGTCTACAGAGTGAGTTCCAGGACAGCCAACGCTACACAGAGAAACCCTGTCTTGAAAAAAACAAAAAAAAAAAAAAAAAAAAAAAGAAGAAGAAAAAAAGAAAGAAAGGAAGGAAGGAGGAAGGAAGGAAGGAAGGAAGGAAGAAAGAAAGAAAGAAAGAAAGAAAGAAAGAAAGAAAGAAAGAAAGAAAGAAAAGAAATGAGGGCTCTAGTGGGTGAATTTAATCAAACTTCAAGCTTTTCAATAAAGTTGGCCAACCCTCCCCCTTGTTTTGGGGGGAGGAGTTTTTAACTTTTGAAAATCATAACATGGAAACATTAATACCATTAGGAACAAGAGTGAATCTTAACATATTCTAGATTTTGTTTTGTTAAATTTATTTAACTTGGCATGAATTAACATGTGGTTTCTTTTTCTACAATGTAAATCTTGGGATCAAACTGGAGCATTATGCATAGGAGAAAGTATTTTTTACTCAGTGATATATTGCTGGTCTCTATCTGTTATTTCATAGTTTTAGTATATACAAAGACCTCCTACAATTTTTAGTTCTTTATACTTCAGGAATATTAAGTTGAGAAATTTACTCTAGATAAATGAGCAGTCATTTCTGTGGTTATCTATTCATACTCTCTTATGAACTTAGTTTCATTGACTCAAGAGCACATATGTGACACATTTCATTGTCATTAAGAATATAGTGAAACTTGGAGTGTGCCTTGGATTTTGATGGTTGTTATTACTGTTCTTTTTTGAAGTCATGCACTCATTACAGCCTTACTTTGCTCCTTAGCAGAAAGCTCATGCCTGGTATTGTATCCAAGTATTTGACAGCTGCATATACAATAAAAAGTTTGGAAGTGAGGAGACAGCTCAGAGAGATAATGAGGATTGAGATAGCCAATATTTATCTTAAAACAGCTTAGCAAGAGAGAGAATCATGTGGCAGCCAGGAACTAGAACTGAAGATGTCAAATTTAATGCAATAAGATAAGTATTGTGAATCAGAAAATTTGGGGTGTCATTGGTGTAAGATATTGAACAGTGTTTGACAAGATCTGGTTATTAATATGAAACCTAGCTCAAGTGTCTAGAAGTAAAATCATAAAATGGATGAAAATTCATGGAAATCTTCAAGATTTAGTGTATTTAAGAAAAACAAAGGAACAAAAAATAACCTATTGGGTTTTAAATATGGCTAGTAGAGTGAGAGGTATAGACAAAATAAGGCTAAGATACTTAGCATGTGTTGTTAAGTATATAATTATATGTTGTCTACTCATTGGACTATTCTTTATTCCTCAAAACACTTATGGCCAACATGGTTTTGTTCACAAAGAAGAGGATAGAAGTAAGTTTTCAAACTGTCAAATGTTGCATATTATATATTTATTTATAAATTTCAAAATATTGACCTATACTAAGACAATTGGTTTTTTTTTTTCCATATTGATAAACAAACACACAGGTAGAATGATGACCAATGGTCATGCTTGTCTCCTTTCTTTCTGCCCTTCTCTCTTCATGAAAACTTTACTAATTACAGTCATGGGTAAGTTTTCTCTTTTTTGTTGTTTGTTTGTTTTTGTGTTTTCAAGACATGGTTTCTCTTTGTAGCACTGGCTATCCTGTAACTTCCTTATAGCTCATGCTGGTCTCAAACTCTGAGATCCACCATCCTCTGCCTTCTGAGTACTAGGATTAATGTCATTTGCCAGAACCACCCAGTGAGAAAGGTCTTATAAGTAAAGAAAATCGGGCACAAGTTCAATAATGTGCAACACTTCAATGCTTGTGTATTTTAATGCCATGTTTTCTAAGAGTAATGTAAGCCATGGGGTGACTGATTACATAACTTTT
The DNA here is from genome assembly GCA_902729485.2 of Mus minutoides. NCBI lineage: Eukaryota > Metazoa > Chordata > Mammalia > Rodentia > Muridae > Mus > Mus minutoides. The sequence goes on along the minus strand of LR749676.1, from coordinate 245,462 downwards.
AGAACTGGATTTTTGAAATAACTTTAAAGGTATTTACTTTTCTACTTTACTTGAAATAGATATTACAGTGATAAAAACACAGAGAAGATATTTATGTATAGTAGGGATTCCATCAGGTCTCATTATATATAAAGGTTGATTGAGTTTGTTAAAATCAGGATCTCATAGCCAAAGACAAATAGCATCTAATCAATGAGCTAGAACTGCCCTCAGAGATATCTCAAGGGTTCTCATCACTGCTCCCAGGGAAATCTCCCCAAGAGGGAAGAAAGAGTGTAAAGGGGTCTAGTATTACACATTCTGAAATTTCTAGCTGAAAAGGCCCAAAGCAGACTCATGAAAACCTTTATATTCAATAGTTTCTCTGCCCTGACATATATGTGCTGATGATTGTTTCCCACTTTAAGGAGATGGAGGCAGAATTAGGCATATCACATTCTTTCCATGACTATTCATGACATCTTAGTAACATATATGTACCTTGAGCTATTCTTTCCTGTGATGGCAGGAATATACAAGGAAGGATGTGGTCATTCTCCTGTGGGTTATATCAAAGAGGCACACAGGTAAATCCTCTTGCATCTACTCAGTTTTTGTTGGTTAAGTTGAAAACTACAATTACATGCAATAACTGATCTTAATCTGGGTATTATGCCTGAAATACTATTCTATTTTTATATGAGTAAAATAAACATTTAAACTCTGTAGTGCAATAGAGCTATAGAAGAGAAATAGATACCACAAAGAATTGAACCACCCTGAAACAATTTCTTCTGTAGTGAAATCCCCACCACATTTTGTATTGTTTTATTTAAAAGACTTTCTAGAGTTTTATGCCATGCACTAGATCAATGAGCCATGCAGTTATTTGAGTGTATGATCTTTTCTTAGTCTGTTTTCTTTTGCTATCACAGAATATTGCAGACAAGATAATTTGTAAAGAAGAGAGGCTGATTTTAGACATTGTTTTGGTAGCTGAGGAGCCTAGCGATGCACACAGAGACATCTGGAAATGACCTTGATGCTGTTAACATGAGAACTTTTTTTTTTTTTTTTTTTCTGAGACAGGGTTTCTCTTCTGGCAGGATAGAAGAGGGTATTCAAGCAAGGGAAGTAGGGTGACTACTTCAATAACCCAATAACAGTGTAAATAATGGTATCTTCAGTGGGCACGAGTTTTTAAAAGAGACCTTGACCTCAAGACTACCCAACTAACCACCTCTCCTAAAGTTACCCCTCATACACTGCTTCACTGAACTATAACTATTTTGGACAACACTAATACTCACACAGAAGTTGCTTTCATTTTTCTAGGTCAAAGTTTTATGTAGTTCAGACAGGCTTTTAATTTGCCATGTACCTCACAATAATCTGATCTTCTGATTCTTGTCTTCTACTTCCCAAGGGCTGGGTGTATACCTGTAGCCCATGGAATTTCTTTATGTTAAAAAGTACCTGGAGAGTTTGACCCACAGTAGTTCTGACACCACCAGGCTCACAGGTCAGTCGCCCCCTTCAATAACTGGCCTAACTGGGATTCCCTCTTCCTCAGGGGTCCAGAGAACACAGGACCTCATGCCCCAACAGAAACAAATCTTTCTTCAGGTCTAAAACGGCATGCAGTAGCAGATTTTGTGCTCTAGCTCCCACCACTCTGCCCATACCCAGAGACAGCTTGACTCTCAGGAATTCTGATACCACCAGGTTCACAGGTGAGTCCCCCTGTCCTATACCTGGCCTAATGTAGATCCACTCTCCCCTTCTAGGGGTCCAAAGGGCATAGAATCACCTGCCCTGCTGTGGACACATCTCCCTTCAGGACCAAAACTGCACCTAATCTTGTGCTGCAGCTTTCCATACCCTGCCCACACCCACAGTAAGCTTGATTCCCTGGAGGTTGGCTCTCAGATCAGGTACCCCAGACCCCCTTATACATCCAGACACAGCCTGATCCAAGGGGGTCCAATATAACCAGATTCATAGTAGGGATGGGCTCCAGTCAGAGACAGGAAGGCCAGTTAACCCCAGAGATAATCAGATGCCTAGAGGCAAATGCAACATTATAGGCAACAGAAACCAATGCCACTTGGCAACACCACAACCCAGTTTTTCCACCACAACAAGCCCTAGATTCCCTAACACACCCGAAATCAAGATTTTGATAGAAATCCCATCTTATGAAGATGATAAATGACATTGAGGAGGACCAGAAAAGAAATTCCTCAGGTCACATAATAATCAAAACAGCAAATGCACAAAGCAAAGTATTTTAAAAGAGGTAAGGGAAAAAGGTCAAGTAACAAATAAAGGCAGATCTAATAGTATAATTACACCAGACTTCTCAACAGAAACTCTAAAAGCCAAAAGATCAACGACAGATGTGATATAGAGCACAAGAGAGCACAAATGCAATCTCAGACTATTGTACCTAGTAAAACTCTCAATTACAATAAATGGAGAAACCAAGATATTCCATAGCAAAACTAAATTTAAACCATATATTTCCACCCTAACAGCTCTACAGAGGATAATAGGAGGAACACTCAACAAAGGATGAAAACTACACCTAAGAAAAACCAATAAATTAATTTTCTAACAGCAAACCCAAAAGACGAGAACTACACAAATATAATTCCACTAATAACAAAAATAACAGGAATCAACAGTATTTTGCTCATTAATATCTCTCAACAATATTGAACACAACTTTCCAATAAAAAGCCATAGGCTAAGAGACTGAATACTTAAATAGCACCCAGCAATTTTCAGCATACAGGAAACACAAGTCAGTGACAAAGACAGACACTACCTCAGGGTAAAAGGTTGGAAAAAAATTCCAAGCAAAATGTCCCAAGAAACAAGCAGGAGTAACCATTCTAATATCCAATAAAATAGAATTTCAATGAAAGTTATCAAAAAGATGGGAAAGGACACTTCATACTAATCAAAGGAAAAATCCATCAAGATAAACTTTCAAATCTGAACATCTATGCCCCAAATACAAGGACAACCACATTTGTAAAAGAAATATTACTAAAATTCAAAGCACACATAGTACCTCACACAGCAATAATCTACCCTTACAAATGAACAGATCATAGAAACAGAAACTAAACAGACACAGTGAAACTAGTAGAGGTTATGAACCAAATGAATTTAACAGCTATCTACAGAACGTTTAAACCTAAAACAAAATAATTTACCTTCTTAGCACCTCATCATACCTTCTCCAAAAGTGCACATATAATTGGACATAAAACAAGCCTCAACAGATACAGGGAGATTACAATAATCTCATGTCTACCAGATCACGATGAACTATGGCTGGTTTTCAATAACAACAAAAACAAGAGAAAGCCCACAAACTCATGGAAGCTGAACAACTCTCAACTCAAAGATAACTTTGTTAGGTAGAAAATAAAAACTTTGTAGAAATTAATAAAAATGAAGGCACTTCATACAAAAACTCATGGAACACAATGAAAGTAGTGCTAAGGGAAATCTTATAGGTCTGAGTGCCTTCATAAAGAAATTGGAAAGGTTGGTGATATGGCTCAATGGGTAGGGGCACTGACTGCTCTTCTGAAGGTCGTGAGTTCAAATTCCAGCAACCACATGGTGGCTCACAACCATCTGTAATGATATCTGACACCCTCTTCTGGTGTGTCTAAAGACAGCTACAGTGTTACTTACATATAATAAATAAATCTTTTTAAAAGAGAGAGATAAATTGAAGAGAAAATACAATAGCATCTTAAGAGCACATCTGAAAGCTTTAGACCAAAACGAAGCAAATATATCCAAAAAGAGTAGATGGAAGGAAATAATGAAACTGAGGACTGCAATCAACCAAGTAGAAACAAAGAGAACTATACAAAGAATCAAAAAAACAAGGAACTGGTTCTTTGAGAAAATCAAGAAGATAGATAGGCCCTCAGACAAACTAATTGGAGGGCACAGAGAAAGTATTCAAATTAACAAAATTAGAAATGAAAGTGGAGAAATAACAACAGAAACTGAGGTAATTTAATACAAAATCGTGAGATCCTACTATGAAAGCCTATACTCAACACACCTGGAAAATCTCGATGAAATGGATGACACTCTAGGCAGATTCAAGGTATCTAACTTAAATCAGGATCAGATACACCATATAAAGAGTTCCATAAATCCCTAAGGAAATAGAAGCAATCATTAAAAGTTGTCCAACAACAACAACAACAACAAAAGGGGCCAGGGCTAGATGGTTTTAGTAAGGAATTCTTTCAGATATTACAACAGGACTTAATACCAATACTTCTCGAACTATTTCATAAAACAGAAACAGAAAGAACATTACTTAATTCAGTCTACGAAGCCAAAGTTAAGCTGATACATAAACCACATTAAAAAGCAAAATGATTATTCAATATGATTAAGTAGGTTTCGTGACAGGGATGCAGGGATGGTTCAATATAAGGGAACAAATGAATGTAATCCATTATATTAAAAAATGTGAAAGATAAAAGAGCACATAATCATCTCATTGGATGCTGAGAATACCTTTGACAAAATACAACAACCCTTCATGTTAAAAGACATGGAAAGTTTAGGAATTCAAGGCCCGTAGTGAAGCATAATACAAGCCATATAAATGGAGAGAAACTTGAAGCAATCCCACTAAGATTGGGGATAAGACTAGGTGGGCTTCTCTCTCCCTATTTATTCAATAAAGTACAGGAAGTTCTAGCTAGAACAATTAGACAACAAAAGGAAGTTAAAGGGATACAAATTGGAAACAATGATGTCAAGATATCACTATTTGCAGATAATATCATAGTATTTATTAATGATCCCAAAAATTCAACCAGACAACTCCTAAAGTAGACAAAAACTTCAGCAAAGTGGCTGGATATAAAATTAACTCAGACAATTCAGTAGCCTTCCTCTACTCAAAGGATAAACAGGCAGAGAAAGAAATTAGGGGAAAAACACCCTTCATAATATTTACAAATATTTTAAAATGTCTTAGACTAATTCTAACCAAGCAAGTGAAAGTTCTGTATGACAAGAATGTCAAGTCTCTGAAAATAAATTGAAGAAGACAGCGGAAGATGGAAAGATCTTCCACGCTCATGGATTAGCAGAATTAATATAGTAAAAATGGCCATCTAACCAAAAACAACCTACAGATTTAATGCAATCCCTATCAATAATTAAACAAAATTCTTCACAGAGATAGAAAGAGCAATTCTCAACTTTATCTGAAATGACAACAAAAAACAGATAGCCAAAACTATTCTCAAAAAAAAAAAAAAAAAAAAAAAAAAAAAAAAAAAAAAAAAAAAAAAAAAAAAAAAAAAAAAAAAAAAAAAAAAAAAAAAAAAAAAAAAAAAAAAAAAAAAAAAAAAAAAAAAAAAAAACTTCTTGGAGAATCGAATCACCACCCCTGTCCTCAAAGTGTACTGCAGAGCAGTAGTAATAAAAATCACATGGTGTTGGTACAGAGACAGACAGGTAGATAAATGGAATAGAATTGTAGGCCAGAAATAAATCCACATACCTATGGTTACTTGATTTTTGACAAAGAAGCCAAAACCATGTAGTGGAAAAAAAAGAAAGCATTTCCAACAAAGGTATTAGTTAAATTTGCAGTCTGCATGTAGACGATTGCCAATTTATCTACTTGCATCTCTTTGTACAAAGCTCAAGTCCAAGTGGATCAAGGACTTCTATATAAAACCAGATATGCTCAACCTAGTAGAAGAGAAAGTAAGAAATTCATGAATATATAGGCAGAGGGAACATTTTTTGAAGTGAATACCAATGGCTCAGGCTCTAAGATCATTAATTGACAAATGGAACTTCATAAAATTGGAAAGCTTCTTTAAGAAAAAGGACACTGTCAATAGGACAAAACTGCAACCTACAGGTTGGGACAAGATCTTTACCAATCCTACATCTACTAGAGGGCTAATATCCAATATATACAAAGAACTCAAATAGTTAGATTGAAGAGAACCAAATAACCAAATTACAAATTGAGTACAGAGATAAACAGAGAATTCTCAACTGAGGAATACCAAATGGATGAGAAGCACCTAAAGAATTGTTTGACATCCTTAGTTATCTGGGAAATGCAAATCAAAACACCCCTGAGATCCCACCACAGAGCAATCAGAATGGCTAAGATCAAAACCTCAGGTAACAGTACATGCTGGCAAGGATGTGGAGAAAGAGGAACATTCCCTCATTGGTGAGATGCAGTCTGGTACAATCACTGTGTAAATCAGTCTAGCAGTTCCTCAGAAAATTGGACATAGAACTACTTGAGGACACAGTAATACCACTCCTGAGCATATACCCCAAAGTGGCTCCAATATATAAAACAAAGACACAAACTGCACACATGCTATGTTCATAGCAACCTTACTTATAATAACCAGAAGCTGGAAACAAGTCAGATGTCCCTCAGTGGGAAAATGGATACAGAAAGTGTGGTACATACTAAGCTATTTAAAATGACAGTTTCATGAATATTGCAGGCAAATAGATGGAACTACATAATACCATCTTGAGTGAAGTAACCCAGAACCAAAACAATATGGTATGTATTTATAAATAGGTGCATTTTAGTCCAAAACCTAAGAATACCCAAGGTACAAGCCATAAACCATATGGAGCTTAGCAAGAAGGAAGACCAAAGTGTGGATGCTTCAATCCTACAAGGTAGATGGAAGGAGGGACCTGGGAGGAAGAAAGCAGGGGTACGGAAGAAAGGGTAATAGGATCAAATGTTAGAAGGGGCAGGAGAGAAGTACAGAGGGTCAGGAAATTGAATAGATGTATGTAACAGTTTAAGATGGATGAAAACAAAAGAATAGACATCTTGTGAGTGTAGAGTGCATGCATGCATATGTGCATGTTGGAACTGGAAAAGTAACAGGCTTGCTCTTGAATAAGAGTCTCATGTCTGATTACTCAGAGAGGTCAGAGAAATTATTGCCTCCTTAAAGGGACAAGTCATTAGTGAAAGTCTTTATATGTACTTTAAGGCTTGCTTCTACTGTTTCCTAGGTTGCTTGCTCAGTGACATACTTTAGAAAAGCATATCTAGAATCTGGTCACACCTATGTTCAGAAAACTTAGCATGAATGCTCTTTATTTTGCTAAATAGGTTCCAGGAATAGATTTTGTGTGTGTGTGTGTATGGGGGGTGGGGTGGGGGGGCTGGGCAATAAATAAGTACTTACCAGGCCCATTAATATTATGAGTCATGCTTTGAAATTCTCATTATTCATTTGCTATGGAGGTTAGGAAAGAGCTTCCACAGCTGTTGTTACAGAAAGCACTGAGCTAAATAGGTGGTGTAAGGAGTAGTGTTCATAATTTGAAAACAAGAAAGAATTTGTTAAGAGCCCATTCACTCATGGCCTCAGGGGAACTTCCTGTGATAGGTTTATAGAAGGTATTTTGGCCATAGCTTACAATTCACTGGTTTGAAGCATCCTGCCATGACTGAGGTCAGTTTCTTTCCCCTCAGGCAGTGGGTAATAATATTCTGCCTGCGTCTAGGAATCTGGTTCTTCTTACCATGTAGCTTCTTACCATCTGTGACTTAATATTGTCATGTGGTAAAACATTCTATTCTTATCCATCACATGAAAACACCAGCTATTTCTGGCTTCTAAAAATTTTTGACAAGTATAAACATACTCTATGAGGTGAGATGACATGCAGTTTGCTTTAGAATTGAGATATTGATCTATTAGCATACCTCAAAGCTATATTTTCTGGCAACATGCACTTGAGCTTATAAATATCAGTCATATTTTTGGGTGTTGTGAGGACAAAATATATTTTTCTATTTGTTATGTCACTATCTTGGTTGGCAATGGAAACAAACCCAAAAGTCATAACTGAAAGTAGCTAACATTATGCCACAGTCTCTGTTGATGTGTCTATACTATGGAAAGAAAGCCAAACTTTACATAACAGGAAGTAGCCTAGATAGGATGTTATCTTATCCATGTAGCACAAGGGCTTCTCCCACATGTGTGTGGTTTTCTTTTAAAAGAGCCATGATCTATATTAACGACAACAGGCACTATCACAGTTCAATGCTCCACTTTATTTATCCTGTGAGGACTGCAATTCAGGTGTAGCTGAAAACTTGAATTCACCAAGGATACGAATATCAGGGTACCTCCAGTAGGAGGCAAAGTTACGGTTTATTAAACTATATTTACATGTGGAATTAAGAGGAGCCAGTATTTTGGGTAAATGTAAGGTACATCCCAACATGGAGGTGTGAGTTTCTCGAAGGAGTCACACTCCACAATCTTTATAGCAATCATATATAAGATTTTAGTCAGTTGTGAAGTTTTTAACCTTCCATTAGTTGCTAAGTATTTTAAACAAACAAAAAAAAAATTGATGACTCCTGAGGTAACCTGACAGAATTGAGTTGATAAGATTAAACTGTAGGCTACAGCACTTATAGCAGAAGTTGGAGTATTTACATTGTAAATGAAAGTGAGAGTCTGAGTTGTGAAATGTCCTAAAGTAAAAAACAAAGTATGGATAAAGTAGGATCTTAGTTAAATGTGCTATGCTTAGGCTCTAAGTATGGTTTAGCAATATTTTTATCTATAATTATGTAATATATATAATATATATATTTATATACATATGTAATGTGCATTTATTTATAATATATGTATTTCTATATAAAAGGAATATCTATCTATCAATTACATAGTTTAACATACTTATGAAGCCAGACAGAGGTCATAAAGAATGAGAATGAATCTGACATTATAAGAAACTGAAATTGATGATAGATAGATCGATATAGACAAACAGATAGATGATAGATAGATAGATAGATAGATAGATAGATAGATAGATAGATAGATAGATAGATAGATAGATATGAATACTACCCCACATTATTTTGTTCCCCCTTCTAAATAGGACTGGAGCATCCACTCTTTGACTTTCTTTTCTCTTGAGCTTCATGTGGTCCATGAGTTGTATCATGAGTATTCCATGCTCTTTGTTTAATATCCACTTACTAGTGAATACATTCCATGTGCAGTGTTTTCTGAATGAGTTACCTAACTCAGGATATTTTCTAGACCCATCCACTTGCCTGTGAATTTCATGAAGTCATTGTTTTTAATAGCTAAGTAGTATTCAATTGAGTGAATGTACCATATTTTCTATATCCATTCCTCTGTTGAGGGACACCTGGGTTGCTTCCTGCTTCTGGCTATTATAAATGTGGCTTCTATGAATATAGTGGAGTATGTGCCCTTGCTATATGTTGGAGCATCTTTATGCTCAGGAGTGGTATGGCTGAGTCGTCAGGTAGTACTTTGTCCAATTTACTGAGGAGCTGCCAGACTGATTTACATAGTGATTGTACCAGCTTGCAATCCCACCAACAATGAGGGAGTATTCCTCTTTCTCCACATTCTTGCCAGCATGTGCTGTTATCTGAGGTTTTAATCCTAGTCATTCTGATTGCTATATGGTGGAATCTCAGGGGTGTTTTGATTTGCATTTCCCAGATAAATAAGGATGTTAAACCTTTCTTTAGATGTTTCTCATCCATTCGGTATTCCTCAGTTGAGAATTCTGTTTATCACTGTATTCCATTTTTTAAATATTTATTTATTTATTATTAGATATTTTCTTCATTTAAATTTCAAATGCTATCCATTTTCCTACTTCCTCTCTGAAAATCCCATATACCCTCCCCCATCTCCTGTTCCCTACCCACCCACTCCTGTTTCCTGGACCTGCCATTTCCCTATACTGGGGCATAGAACCTTTACAAGACCAAGGGCCTCTCTCCTCCCATCGATGTCTAACTAGGCCACCCTCTGTTGCATATGCAACTAGAGACACAATTCCCACTATATGTTTTCTTTGATTGGTGGTTTGGTCCCAGTGAACTCTGGGGGACCTGGTTAGTTCATATTGTTGCTCTTCCTATAGGACTGCAGATACTTTCAGCTTCTTGGGTACTTTCTCTAGTTCCTTCATTGGGACCATGTGCTCCATCCAATAGATGACTGTGAGCATCCACAGCTGTATTTGCCAGGCACTGGTATAGCCTCACAGGAGACAGCTATATCAGGCTACTGTACACAAAATCTTGTTGACATCTGTAATAGTGTCTGGGTTTGGTGATTGTTTGTGGGATGGGTTCCTGGGTGGTACAGTCTCTGGATGGTCCTTCCTTCAGTCTCTTCTCTGAATGTTGAAGACCCAGAAATGAAGCCACACACCTATGGTCATTTGAAATTTGACAAAGGTGCTAAAACCATCCAATGGAAAAAAGACAGCATTTTCAACAAATGGTGCTGGCTCAATTGGCAGTTAGCATGTAGAAGAATAAGAATCGATCCATTCTTATCTCCTTGTACTATGCTCAAGTCTAAGTGTATTAAGGAACTCCACATAAAACCAGAGACAATGAAACTTATAGTGGGGAAGAGCCTCAAAGATATGGCACAGGGGAAATATTCCTGAACAGAACAGCAATGGCTTATGTGTTTTTAGATCAAGAATCAACAAATGGGACCTCATAAAATTGCAAAACTTCTGTAAGCCAAAGGACATTGTCAATAAGACAAAACGGCCACCAACAGATTGGGAAAAGATCTTTACCAATCCTAAATCTTCTAGAGGACTAATATCCAATATTAGAAAACCAAATAACTGTGTTAAAAAATGGGGTACAGAGCTAAACAAAGAATTCTCAACTGAGGAATACCCACTGGCTGAGAAGCACCTTAAAAAATGATCAACATTCTTAATCATCAGAGAAACCGAAATCAAAACAACCCTGAGATTTCCTATCACTCCCGTCACAATGGCTAAGAGCAAAAATTCAGATGTCAGCAGATGCTGATGAGGATAAAGAAGAACACTCCTCCATTGCTGGTGGGATTGCAAGCTGACACAACCACTCTGGAAATCAGTCTGGTGGTTCTCAGAAAATTGGACATAGTACTACTGGAAGATCCAGCAATACCACTCCTGGGCATATACCCAGAAGATGTTCCAACTTGTAATAAGGACACATGCTCCACTATGGTCATAGCAGCCTTGCTTATAATAACCAGAAGCTAGAGGCAACACAGATGTCCCTCAATGGAGAAATGGATACAGAAAATGTGGTACATTTACACAAAGGAGTACTACTCAGCTATTAAAGATAATGAATTTATGAAATTCTTATGCAAATAGATGGATCTGGATGATACCATCTTGAGTGAGGTAACCCAATCTCAAAAGAACACACATGATATGCACTCACTGGTAAATGGATATTAGCCAGAAAGTCAGAATACCCAAGATACAATTTGCAAAACACATGAAAATCAAGAAGGAAGTCTAAAGTGTGGATACTTCATTCCTTCTTAGAAGGGGGAACAAAATACCCATGGAAGGATTTACAGAGACAAAGTTCTGAACTCCATTTTTTATTTGGTTATTTGGTTCTCTGCAATCTAACTTCTTGAGTTCTTTGTATATATTGGATATTAGCCCTCTAGTGGACGTAGGATTAGTAAAGATCTTGTCCCAATCTGTAGGTTGCAATTTTGTCCTATTGACAGTGTCCTTTGCCTTACAAAAGCTTTGCAGTTTTATGAGATTCCATTTGTCAATTCTTTATTTTAGAGCATAAGCCATTGGTGTTCTGTTCAGGAACTTTCCCCCTGTGCCCATGTGTTTGAGGAATTTCCCCACTTTCTCTTCTATAAGTTTCAGTGTATCTGGTTTTATGTGGAGGTCCTTGATCTACTTGGACTTGAGCTTTGGACAGGGAGAAAAGGATGGATCAACTTGCATTCTTCTACATGATGACCTTCATTTTAACCAGTACCATTTGTTGAAAATGCTGTCTTTTTTTTTTACACTGGATGTTTTTAAGTCTTTTGTCAAAGATCAAGTGGCCATGGTGTGTGGGTTCATTTCTGGGTCTTCAATTTTATTTTATTGATCTAACTGCCTGTTTCTGTACCAATACCATGCAGTTTTTAATCACTATTGCTCTCTAGTATAGCTTGAAGTCACGAATGGTGGTTCCTCTGATGTTCTTTTATTGTTGATACTAGTTTACACTACCGTGGGTTTTTTGTTTTTCCAAGTGAATTTAAGAAATACTCTTTCAATCTCTGTGAATAATTGAGTTGGAATTTTGATGGGTATTGCAATGAATCTGTAGAATTCTTTTGGCAAGATGGCCGTTTTTCCTATATTAATACTGCCAGTTCATAAACATGGGAGATCTTTCTATCTTCTGAGGTCTTCCTCGATTTCTTTCTTCAGAAACTTGAAGTTCTTGTCATATAGATCTTTCACTTGTTTGGTTAGAGTTACCCTGAGATGTTTTTTTATTGTTTGTGACTATTGTGAATGGTGTCATTTTCCTAATTTCCTTTTTATCCTGTTTATCTTTTGAGTAGAGGAAGACTACAGATTTGTTTGCATTAATTTTATTTATACTTTTAATATATATATATTTTATTATTTTACACTCCATATTTTATTCCCCCCATTCCTCTGTCTCCACCTGGATGACCTCACCTCCCACCCCACCTTATCTCTAATCTTCCTGGGGCCTCCAGTCTCTTGAGAGTTAGGTGTATCATCTTTGAATGAACACAGACCCAGCACTCCTCTATTGTATGTGTGTTGGATGTCTCATATCAGCTGATGTATGCTGCCTGTTTGGTGGTCCAGTGTTTGAGAGATCTCAGGGGTCCAGATCAAATGAGACTGCTGGTCCTCCTACACAGTCACCCTTCTCTTCAGCTTCTTTCATTATTCCCTAATTCAACAACAGGGGCATTGGTTGGGTGCAAATCTCTGCATCTTATTGTCTTGCTGCTTGTTGGGTATTCTGGAGGGCAGTATTTCTAGGTTCCTTTTTGTGAATGTGCCATAGCCTCAGTAATTGTGTCAGGCCTTGGGACCTCCCCTTGAGCTGGATCCCACTTTGAAACTGTTACTGAACCTTCTTTTCGTCAGGTTCCTCTCCATTTCCAACCCCATAATTCGTTCAGATTGGAAAAATTATGGGTCAGAGATGTGACTGGGATGGTCCCCCTCTCCCTCATTTGATGCCTTGTCCTCCTGCTGATGATAAATACCCAAAATACAGTCCACAGAACTCAGAAAGATAAACAAGCTGAAGTGCCCAAGTGAAGATACCTCAGTCACATTTGGGAGGGAGAAAAAAGCAAACACAAGCAGGAGGGAAGAGGGGCCCTGGGAGGGACAGTGTATAGGGTTTGGGAGGAGAGGGGAACTGGAACAGGCATTGGGTGAGGGAAAAGGACTGAAACCTTGAGGTCCAGCAGAAAGAAAGAAAACCTGCATCCCTGGAAGATAGGAGGTTAGAGGGATCCTCCAGAATGTACTAGAGACCTGTGAGGTGAGAGACCCTCAGGACTCAAAGGGAGGGACTGTAGATGAAATGTTTGACAGTAAGGAGAGATGACTTACAGAGCCTACCTCCAGCAGTAATTCAGGGTGTCAAATTGAGTTGATTTTATATCCAGCCACTTTGCTGAATTGATTTATCAGGTTTAGGAGTTGTCAGGTGGATTTTTTGGGGATCACTTAAGTACACTATCATATCATCTGCAAATTGGGATATTTTGACTTCCTCCTTTCCAATTTGTATTCCTTTGATCTTGTTCTGTTGTCTAATTGCTCTATCTAGAACTTCACTTACTATATTGAATAGGAAGGGAGAGAGTGGGCAGCCTTGTCCAGTCCCTGATTTTAGTGGGATTGCTTCAAGTTTCTCTCTAATTAGTTTGATGTTGGCTACGGTTTTGCTGTATATTGCTTTTATTATGTTTATGTATGGACCTTGAGTTCCTGATCTTTCTAAGACTTTTATCATGAAGTGATGTTGAATTTTGTCAAATGCTTTTATAGAGGGTGGGATGGACTAAGGAGGAAGAGAAGGGGGAAGAGGACAAGAATCAGGTATGGAAAAAAGATGGGGGAGATATACAGAGGGTCAGGATATTGATCAGAGGTAGTTACCAATGGGGGATAAGGAACTAGGGGTAGCAACCAGAAAGTCCCAGATGCCAGTAATGCAAGAGGTTCCCAGGATCCCAGAGGGATGACACTAGCTGAAATACCCCACAAAGGGGAGAGAGAACAAGTTGAGACCATACCCAGAGGTTAGGAGTGGCCTCCCAGTTGAGGGATGGGGCCACCCATGTAGCACCAAAATTTTAACCCAGAATTCCTTCTGTCTAAAGGAAATACAGGGACGAAGAGTAGAGTAGAGACTGAAGGAAAGGCCATCCAATAACTTCTCTATCTGGGGATCTATCCTACATGCTGACACCAAACCCAGACACTATTGTTAATGCCAAAAGTACTTACTAACAGGATCCTGACACAGCTATCTCCTGAGAGGCTCTACCAGATCCTGATCAACACAGATGCAGATACTGACAGCCAACTATGGGACTGAGCTCAGGAACTCTAATGGAGGTGTTAGGTGAAGGACTGAAGGAGCTTGAAGAAGCATTATCTGGCATCATTGAGAGGGGAGGTACTTGGTCCTGTGAAGGCTTGATGTCACAGTGTAGAAGAATGCTGAGACAGTGACGAGTAGGTAGGTGGGTGGGGAAACATCCCCATAGAAGCATAGTAAGGGGTGATGGGATAGGGTCTTTCAGAAGGAAAACTGGGAAAGGGTATAACATTTGAAATGTATATAAAGTATCCAATTACCAAAAATAAAAAAATAAAAACCACAACAAAACAGAAAAAACAAAAATGAATACTACCCAACTCAAAATGAAAGGTAGCTATTTTCATGATCAAATTTGGATAACTGATAGCTATCTGTTCAATCACATGTTTGAATGTTAGAATGGTTGAAATTTCAATGTGCATTGCTCTAAAATTATAACTATAATTAATCTATTTTAAGTAGTTGGAATGATGTGATAAAGAAATCTGATAAAGCTTCAGAAATCAAGTTTTAATAGCAGCAGCAGTTCACACAATTAGGCTAACATTTGAATGAGCTGCATCTTTTTGCACATTCCTAGCTTTGCCTTCTCATGGGATAGCTTTATAGCCTACTGTTTCACATCCTTGTTGATATCTTGAATTAGTCAAGCATCTGTTACTCCCACGAAACAAGACAGCTATTTCAATACCGCATGCTTTCGCAGCCTGATTATGTTTGTTTAGTTACATAGATGGGACACATTCTCCCTAATACTTTCTTCTATGTTTCTCATGTCTGTTTTATTAATGATGGGCATTGATGAGACCATTTTTCAAGTTCATCTATGGGAGAAATAGACACTCACCATGTTTCCATTTTCCCCTTTCACTTTTTTTTTTTACCCCTTGAGAAAACTGTCACAATCAAAGCCAGGATTTATTCTGGAACACAACTGAGTGAGTTAGTGAATGATCAGGAACTAAAGCTCTACTATCACATGGACCTGTGCTAGGAGATGGGCACTAACAGATGTGTATTAGTAGATAGCATCTGTGTCATAGACACAAGCAGAGGAGTTGTTCTAAGGAAGGTGGACTACCTCAATGCACATGATTTCTGAATAAATAAGGTCAAAGATTAATATCTATCTAATACCTATTTTATTATATTTGCATAAATAGAAATCACATAGCAGTTTTAAATCTCATCTATATCAATGTAATAGAAATGACCCCAACATTTATATATGCTTTACTTGATTTTAATAACTTAAAATAAGTATGTAAATATTTTCAATGAAAGAAAATCTATCTTCTAAGTTCTAAATAACTGAGGAAAGAAATTCTTGAATGTGCTTTCATTTATTTTCAGCACAAATACTTCAAACTCTAAAGCAGCAGAGAATGCAAAACAAAAATTAGGTTAACGTTTCATTTGATTGTCTAGTAAGGGCATCTTTAGGCTGATCTGTCTTGCTTTCTTTTGCTGTATATCGACACAAGGGAGCTTGGATTTGTGAAATTATTCCAATGTTCTCTCCATAAAGAGAATCAGAGGTAGCTTCTTCTAGAGCTAAACATGAGTGAGCACAGCCCAGGAGCACAAATTTAAGTTAACTCAAATACCATATCCCAATGTAACAATATCATGATGAAATTTTTATCACTATAAAAGAGAAAAGGTCATAAATCAAAACTCTTTTCAAATTCATTGGTCATATTGAATAATGAAGTCTATGCTGTGAGTTTAAGTGTGTTTGCACATTCTGAAAGGATTCACTTATTACTTCTAAGAACATTAGGTCACACACACAAGAAAACAGCTATTTATAGGGGAATCACAAGATAATTTAGCATGAAACTGAAGCATTTTAACTATCAAGACTTGGGAAGTGTGTAACATTCATGTAGACTGTCACCTTTCCCTAGGAGTATTTGTTAACATGGAACACAGAAATTAAGAATATAGCAATTGCATGAGAGATAACATTAAGACAAAAGTATATATTATCTAATGTCTCTAAATAGCAGGAAAAGAACAAGAATACATTCAAATCAATCAAAATGTCTATTTCAGAAGGTAAAAATAAGGAGTAGATTCTCCTGCTATCTCTCTGCCTATCTTCATCAGACTTGTGAATCCTAAACCATACAGGTTAGCTTCCTCCTCCCCACCCCCCACATCTTTCATACTCCATGATTCTTCTGTGACAACCCCAACTACCTTGAGCAATTTTCTGTCTCTGGTGGATCGCCATTCTTTCTCAACATATATTCCTACCTTCATCAAACCTGTATATTCTGAAACAAAGAGACCTATAGATCCTTACCATACATCTGAAGGATACCCATCAGAGGTCTACCACACTGGGACCACCAAGGCCATTCTACTAATAAATACCATCCCAATATCTACTATAACAGGAACATCCAGGGACCAAAGCCATCCAATTGGCTAAAGACCCTTAAAATAATATAATCAATAAAATGTAGGACAATATAATATCTTCAAAACACAGCTACCCTAATACACCAAGCCCTGGATATCCTAACACAATTAAAACACAATAAAATGACCATAAATTGAATCTTATAAAAATAAAGGATATTCAAGGAGGAGATGAATAAATACCTTAAAGAAACACAAGAAAATAATCCAGCAGGTAGAGGTTTTTAAAGAGGAAGCAAATATATCCCTTAAAAAATACAGGAAAATAAAATTAAACAGGTAAAGGAAATAAAACTGTTCAAGATATTAAAACAAAAATAGAAAGAAGGAGAAGAAGAAGAAGAAGAAGAAGAAGAAGAAGAAGAAGAAGAAGAAGAAGAAGAAGAAGAAGAAGAAGAAGAAGACAAACTGAGTGAATCCTGGAGATAGAACTGGAACTATAGATGGAAATGAAACAAAGAATATCCAGCATAGAATATACAATATAAGAAATTGATATATCAGTCAAAGAAAATATTACATCTAAAAAATTCCTAACTCAAAACATTCAGGAAATCTGTGATACCATGAAAAGAGCAAACCTAAGAATAATGGGAATATAAGACAGTGACAACTCCCAGCTGCAAGGCCCAAAAAAATATTTTCAGCAAAATCATAGAACAATGTAAATTCACCCCTCTGTATAAATCTCAACTCCAAGTTGATCAAAGCCCTCTTCAGCACCAGTAACGCTGGAAGAAAGTTGAATGATCCTCTGATGGGAGTAAGGATGATTAGAGGAAAGATGGAAAGAAGACACAGAGACAAAAGTTAGAAAACAGGAAGGCTATCCAGTGAATACTGTGGCAGCACTTAGTTTAATCCTCATAGGCTTTATATATTGTAGGAAACAAAGTCACAAGCTAGGAGAGACAATGGCTGATATACATTGGACATCTATACCCACCCAGAGGCATCTCTTCCTTTCTTCAAGATTAGCAGAACACTCACCCACCTTTCGTTGAACTTCTATTGTATCCTTTCTTACCGTTCCGTTCCATGAGTCAGCAGGCCAGGAAATCTGCTAGTTGACCCTGATCTGCCTTGACTTTGCCTGCATGTTGGCTTTCACAGAAGTGTGTAAAATGGTTTCTGACACTCAACATAAAACCGGATACACTAAGTTTAATAGAAAAGAAACTGGGAAATTGCCTTGAATAAATTGGTACATGAGGCAACATCCTGAACAAAACACCAATGGCTAGGGCTGTAAGATCAATAACTGATAACTGGAACATGATCAAACTGAAAAGCTTCTTTATGGAAAAGAACACTGTTGTTTTTTGTTTGTTTGTTTGTTTGTTTTTATCTTTTTTTTCTAGGTTCCCTCCCGCCTGGAAAAGAACACTGTTAATGGGCAAAACATCAATGTACAGATTAGAAAATGATCTTCACAAACTCTACATCTGACATGACTAATATTCAAAATTTATACAAAAAATAACCCCTCAAGTAATTAGACACCACCAACTCCCCAACACCCCCCCCCAAAAAAAAAAAGTTAAAAATAGGTTCCAGAGCTAAACAGAGAATTTTCAACAGAGGAATATTGAATGGCTGAGAAGTACTTAAAGAAATGTTCAAAGTCCTTAGGCATAAGGCAAATTTAAATTAAAACAATTCTGTTAATTTGTTTTACACTGGTCAGAATGGCAAAGAATTCAGGAACTCCACAAGAAGACAAACCAAGTCAAATAATATGAAACCTTGGGGCCCTCAGAAACTGAACCACCATCCAAAGAGTATACATGGGCTGGACCTAGCCCTCTTCACTACTTACACATATATAGCAGATGTGCAACTCAGACTTCATGTGAGTCCTGAACAACTGGAATGGGACATATCCCAGAATCTTTTAGCTGTCTTTGGGGTACATTCTTCTGGCTGCTCTGTCTGATGTCAGTGAGAAAGGAGGCATTTGGCCCAGTTGAGGCTTGTTGTGTCAGGTTTGGGGGATACCTAAGGGGTAGCTCACCCTCAAAGAGGAAAAGGAGAGGGGGAGGGGAAAGAATTGTTGGAGAGGTGACCTTAAGTGCAGGCTGATATTGGGATGTAAGTTTGCAAGTGGTTGAAGGACCTACACATAAAACCAGAGACACTGAAACTTATAGAGGAGAAAGTGGGGAAATGCCTCGATGATATGGGCACTGGAGAAAAATTCCTGAACAAAACAGCAAAGGCTTGTGCTGTAAGATCAAGAATTGACAAATGGGACCTCATAAAGTTGCAAAGCTTCTGTAAGACAAAAGATATTGTCAACAGGACAAAAGGGCCACCAANTCTTCAACCCTATAGGTGGAAGAATAACCATGAACTAACTAGTACCCCCTGGGCTCGTGTCTCTAGCTGCATATATAGAAGAGGATGGCCTAGTTGGCCATCAATGGGAAGAGAGGCCCCTTGGTTATGCAGACTTTATATGCCCCAATACAGGGGAACGCCGGGGCCAAGGGGTGGGAGAGGGTGGGTAGGGGAGCAGTGCCGGGAGGGGGGAGGATAGAGGGAACTTTCTGGATAACACTTGAAATGTAAATGAAGAAAATATCTAATAAAAGTTGAAAAAAAATAAATAAATATAAATAAATAAATAAGCAAATGTTTGGTGCTTTATACCAAGATAATATGCAAATTTTAATGTAGGTAATCCCTCACAATTCAGTGTCTGTTGGAAAGAAATAATTATGTTTATTTTCTGAATTTTACTGAAGAGACAAATTGGGGAAAATGAAAGGCCCAAAAAGTTTCTGTGAATATCATTTGAAATGATCTAAAAACTTATTTAAAAAATCATGTCAGTTTTAGGGCAAGCAGCCCTGTATTACCCATGAGCCCATGATCAAATTCCCGGACACTTTATCTTGGAGTCCAGGGAGCCACGCATGTGTCCTCAGATGCAACTTCTCAACAGAGAATCCAAAACAAAAAACAAACAAAAAACAAACAAACAAAACACATGGCAGAAAGGGGCAGAGGTTGGTAAGGAAGCTTTCCTCCTCCCTTATACTGGGGTGTAGCTGTGACATGGTCGGGGCAGAAATGGTAGAAAAGCAGTTGTTGTATTTAGTAATCTCAGTAAAGTAATTTCCTGAGGACACTGAGAACATACAGTGGGAGAGTACAGAGGCAGCAGGGGCTACTCTGGGGAATGTTTAAACATGGCTACATTAGGCACACTTGGTGTGTTCACTGGAATCTTTGCAGGAAGGGCTCATTCATCTTGCAGGAAGGCTCATTTCTTTAAGGTTCATGGTATTAGTTATCTGGATGAGGCTTGGTTTTTGCATAAGTCTCAAGGACACCTTGTTGGGAGTTTAAGACCCAGTGAACTATGAAACAAACACAGCTCATATTTGACACTTCTATTGCTTAGTTTCATTTGATAATCTTGGTAGAACAAACCTTTATATCTTTATATCTTGAGAATAACTTCTACATTTTTATAAATAACTACTTATCTCATTTTTCATTTGTAACACATCATCCAAAAATGATTGAAAGGTACACAGATCAATGCTGATGTGGACATGGCTGTCAGACACTCATGTTTAAGCAGCACTGAAAATGATGAGGAAATCAAAGGGCAGAAGAAGGGATTCATTCTTTGTGGTTTGTCTCCAAGATGTATCACTCTTGAGTAAGTGAGAAGTATGAATCATGAGGATATGCTACTGAGAGTGAGAACAACTATTGAACAGGGTGTTCTAGTTGAAAGTGATCTCATGTGTGGGTATCTGGGCTGAGAAAATGACTAGATATTTAGCTTAGAGACAGTCTTGAGAAGGAAAGTTGCCTCTTACTAGATGATGTGTATTCTGGGTATAAAATAGACCTTCATGGATGAGAAAAAACAATGGAAATAGGCAGAAATGTATCTTCCAAAATGAAGAGCTATAAAAATACAGGCATAAGTTCCACATGTTGTTTCTAAATTTGTCTCTTTGAGAAGACTACTCATTATTCCTCAATTTTGGCTCCCAGGGTTGCAAATAAATTCAACACAGTGTAACATAACATTGTAGAAATTATATTTCTCAGATAAGGAACTTATGTAAACCATAGCCTTAATCATTACCTTTCTTTATAAATGTCTAACATGCTTTCTGTGTTTATGTTTGCAAGAATTCATCTTGCAAACATTCTAGTATAATTCCATTCTAAGTTTGTCAGGGAATGTATTTCTGTTCTTTTGCTAGTCTGTTGCTATAGTAAGATTGGTTATGGAAAGTTAGAGATAACCATGAACACTGTGGATCAGTGGATATAACAATTCACCTGTTTTGTGTTCATGAGACCTTGGGATTAGGTCTGAGTCTTTTGACCTTTAGAAACCTATTTTTGTTTATTAGAAATGTCAGAATAATAAATCCAGATAGACTTAAATTGGAATACATGGTTAAGATGACCTATACCTAAGGCTTCATAAAACGAAGAGGGTCTTAGAGTTGCATGATATTCACTATTATTTAGATGGTTACACTTTCATTAGTTTCATCCGGGAAGAGATATTAGTGTGTGTCAAGTGACTTTTCAGAGAAAAGTCCTAACAGAAAGTAGTGATTGAACTGTCAAAGTATCATCCTTAGAGTTATTGAACATATTGTCCTAATCCAGTAATGGTAATTCTATAATTTAAAACAGAGACAGAGACAGGAAGGGTCTCTGAGAGAAACACAGTGGTATATGTTAATGCCATTGTGTACTTATAGCTTGACTGATAACTGCTTGTATTTCTTTTCTTCCTTTGAGTGTGTGTATATGTGGTGTGTGCATGTGTGTGGTTTTGTATGTGTATATGGGTGTAGGTTTGTTTATCTGTAAGTGTTTTTGTATAAATGTGTATGTGTATAAATGGTGGGTGGCAGAAAATGAGATTGGGAATCCTGCTCTGAGGTTTTTTTGTTTGTTTGTTTGTTTTGTTTTGTTTTTGTTTTTTTCCTCTCATTGTCTCTCACTTATTATGGAGCTAGGCTGTGCTAGCAAACCCCAATGATAACATTTACTCTGGTACTAAAATTTCAGGCTGTTTTTTATATTGCTTTATGCATGGGTTCTTGGAATTCAAACTCAGATCTTCCAGCTTGGGCAGCAAGTGCTCATGTGTGCTTTGGAACGCCGTTGGGTCATATTCATCTCTTTTCATTCAAAATTCAATGATTCCACACTAGCTTAAAACAGTGTTTTGCCAAAGACAATGAGACACCATAGGTTAAAAATTAACTTGAGCTCTACTTGTATACACCTGCATGTATTTTAGAAGGCAGCTCCTGTTTCATAAAACCCCAGTAAGATCTGCTGAAAAGCTAACATTCTCTCCAACTTTGAAATGATCTGCCTTCTTGACAAGTGAAGATTTTTTTGATGTCATATTATGAAACTGAGGACGCAGACAAGCTGGAGGATAATCCTTGTTTGTTTGTTTGTTTGTTTGTTTGTTTGTTTTTAAAAGAGTTGTCTCTTTCAAACTGTAGTCATTAAGATTTTTTAAAGACACCTAATTGTCAGGTTAAAGCTTTAAGCTTGACTATTAAGACAGTAATTGGTATTTACTACTTTTACCTTTTTGACATCAAAGGAGCTTCTTGTGTGTTATGTATGTGTAGCTAGAATAATTTTCATACAGGAGGTATAATCTAGTCAGCCTATTACTTTGGTGACAAGGCAATTTGTTTCTAATTCATCATGCCTTGTGAATTTTTATGATCAAATGTGTGATTGGAAGATGTTTCCTTTGAAAGAAATAAGAGAGCTCACACTCTATTTGCATTCATTCCCTGACTTTATGATATAGATCTGTCTAAATTTCCCTGTCATTTACAAACTTTTTAAAAGGCCACTGGCAATACATAATAGAATGTGAATCCTTCCACAACAATCAAGACTGAAATGCCTTCCAATTTAATTAGAAATTATGTCGCTTCTGTTTCTCATAATAATAATAGCACAATATATTACTTAAACTGATTGAGAAGCAAACAAACTCTTACTGTGTGTTCAGTCATAGTCACCTAGATCCTTAGTTAAATAACTGAGTGTGTGTTTCAGGGCCGGGTCTAACAGCATAAACTTCAAAGCAATTTTATAATCTCATTAGGTAAATTGATGGAGTGGTTTAAATTCAATAGTGTCTCAAAAATATACATAAGGTGGTGACTAGTATTTGTATAACTCTGTTCTTATTCTCTGTATTTGAGAGTACATAGTACCTTGAACTTTAATTTAAAAGCACACTACTCTAATTAAAGAGAATTGTTAGAGTTCTTCAGAGAAACAATATGTTGAATATGTGGATCTAGACAACTCACAGAGATGAAGAGAGACTCATGCATCAATCAAACTAGCAAGGGCAAAGCTTCCCAGGTTCCCTGGCAAGCAGCAGGGTGTCTGCTGGCAGAATTCCCATTTCTGGTAAGATCAGTCTTTTCTTATTTGTGCCATCAATTGATTGGATAGGATCTACCTATAGAATGAGAGGAAAGCTATTTTATTAAAATAAACAAATTTAAATGTTATGTTTAAAATTAGGTTGATGAAGTCAGTAGAATGTGACCTACACATCTTGGCACAGTAGCTTAGCTTACTTGATAATAAAATTAATCATCACTGGAAACAAGACCTTACCTATCAAATAGGTCCATTTCCTTAACTTTTCCAAATTGATTAGAATTATGTCTTGTATGCTAAACCTTCTGACAATAAAATAGCACTCAGATTGACTATTAGGGAATGCAAATTGGGAAAATAGACTGAGTTAGTTCTTGGGACACTGGTGCATTGTATTATAAGAATTAGGCAAAGTATATCCTAGTGAGGATAAATCACAACAGTGAAGGTATTCAAAAGGGTCTTCACAAATTCCTGAACCTGAGGTACCTGGTAAAACTGGAGAGTCATGGAGAAGACGACCTACCAACTCTGGAACATATCAATTTGAATTTGGTGGCAAGATCACATTCCTCCTCCTGCTAACATGAATTCCCTTCAACATCAGGAGTATGCTTTCAGCTCATTCAGTTGGAAAGTGTCTATTTAGTAATGTGGATAGATTTGCCTTTAAGGACAATAGGAACACAGAACAATTTACTTTTTTCATAGCAAAAGAAATACTGTTAGATCATCTCAAAATTGGAATCACTTAAATTGTGAACATGTCATTGAGAAATTTTTAATTTTTAGTGCATCACTGCATTCATTAAAATGCTAAAAGTTTATCATTTCAAGGATCATGCCATGTATCCATACTGAAGAAAAAGAAAAAAGAAAAAGAATTGACATTCATGAAGTCCATAACAAAACTGTAACATGTACAACATGTACAACATTACATTGTTAAATGGTTTGATAAACTTCAAGCATCATCTATACAAAGACTCAAAGAACAAGCTTCATATCAAAATTAATCTTTACTCCAAAGGTACCTACCAAACATGCAAAAATTGCCTTTCAGTACACATTGTTACAGCTGATACCAAAAATGACAATGTTCAGAAACAGCTACTGTGCACAGTTATAAATACAAATAATGGTAAATATAAATGAGCAAATTTCTATACAAATAGAGAACTAAGACTATGTTAGGAAAAAAATAGAAAAAAAAATCACAGAAGGGGTAATGAAAACTTGAGACAAAAATTTATTCAAAGTTTTATAGTTTATATTTATCAGAGACACTGTGCTATAATACTGTGTGTATCTCTAAACCTCTCCTTCTCTTATTTACTTTGTGTTTCTGGTACCATGGTAATTCTATCTTTGTAAAGGGAATTTGACATGATTCTGTTTTCTATTTTATGGAATCATTTAAGGATTAATCACTGGTGTCTTTTGAATCTGATAAAATTCTGTACCAAGTCTGTCTGGACCCTGGACCTTTTGTAAGATTTTTCTACCACATTTTTGTCATTTCTTTTTAATAAGCCTATTTAAATTATTTGCTTCACCTTGTTTTAATTTTGATAGGACACAAACATCTCTAGTTTGAGCTTAGTGTATTAATCCATTTTAAATATGTCCTCTCAATTGCTGGATTTCCCTGGTGTCTGTTGCAATGTCTGTCTTTTTATCTATACTTTTATAAATATGGTCTTCTCTCTAATTTTTAAACTCAATTATTGAGATGGCTTATACACCTTGATTATTTTTTTTCAAACAGCCATCTCTTTGTTTTGTTCTCTGGATTTTCTTCCTATTTCACTTATATTTGCCTGTGTTTTGTTATTTTTCTTTACCTCCTGCTTCAGGAATGGTTTGTTTAAGATTTTCCAAGGCCCTAATATTTGAAAAAATATTCTAAGAACAGATTGAACTGAATTTCTGTATTAGCTCCAATAATCTAGAAGACACAGTGCAATATGTATCAAAATGCATTAGAAATTTGTAATACTAAAAGTAAAAGTATCTTAAAATTTACACAAAATTATAAAAGATACTGAACACAAAATAGTGTCAGAAAAGAGAAAGAACAAAGAAGCATCACATACAACATCTAGCTTCAAAATACACTACAAAGTAAGTGTCTGAAATACAACCAAACTCATCTAGCACAATACTTATAAACCAGGGGGCCAAATAGATAAGCTGAATATTTTTTACTTCTAAGTAACTTTGTGCTTAAAGCAACAAAAATGTGTATTTTAAATTTACCCACTCATATTCTTTAATCACCATCATTATTTAATTTTGTGATTTAATTTTACCTTCATCATCATTATCTAACTTTTTTCACCACAATTAACTTCATTGTATGACAGGGTTTTATAGTTGTATGAAGAATGACCCTACCATTTGAAGGAAGACAGATACCTGTAGCTTTCTTTGTGTAGTTAGGTGTTCAAAAAAGTTCACTTTTCCAGAAAGAATCTAAGAGTTTGAGGCTAGAGGAGGATTCTATGAGATGCTGTCTTTTGAACATGACAAGAGATGAACTCAAAATAGCTTTGACTGCATTACACATTCAAACATGGATAAAGGAGGGGGGTTCCCAAGGTCCTGCCTCCTGGAAGATAAATTGGCAAATTATGACTACAGAGAAAGAAGAATAACTTTTTCTTGAAACTGTGGGCACTGGCAGGTTGTGCATGTCCAAGTAGTGACATTCTTGATAAATCCTCAAAACAAAGCCAGAAAAGCAATAAGCAAATGGATTTCATTAACCTGAAAGTCTCTACATAGTATAAAGCACAATCAAGAAAACGAACAAATATTTATAGACCATGTTCAGGTCTGTGTGTACATGTATATATCATGAAAGTTTAACATGTGTAATATAAATATTTGGACTATAAGGTGCTTCAAAAAACAAAAGCAAGCAAATGAACAACCATAAAACAACCCATGAGTCTTAATAAGTCATTTGCCCAGAAAGAATGTACCAGTAACCAAGAGATTTCTGTAAATATCCTCAAGTCCTAATCAGGGTAAATGAGAAGACAGAGAGATAGAGTGTGACTCCAGCAGGAATGATTAAGATGATGAAGTGATTTGCAAAACACATGAAAATCAAGAAAAGGGAAGACCAAAGTGTGGATACTTCGTTCCTCCTTAGAATGGGAAACAAAATACCCATGTAAGGACTTACAGAGACAAAGTTTGGAGCTCAGACAGAAGGAAGGACTATCCAGAGATTACCCCACCTGGGGATCCATCCCATAATCAGCCACCATACACAGACACTATTGCATATGCCAGCAAAATTTTGCTAACAGGACCTGATATAGCTGTCTCTTGTGAGGCTATGACAGTGCCTGGCAAATACAGAAGTGGATGCTCACAGTCATCTATTGGATGGAACACAGGGCCCCAAATGGAGGAGCTAGAGAAAGTACCCAAGGAGCTGAAGGAGTCTGCAACCCTATAGGAGGAACAACAATATGAACTAACCAGTACCCCCAGAGCTCGTGTCTCTAGATGCATATGTAGTAAAAGATGGCCTAGTTGGCCATCACTGGGAGGAGAGGCCCCTTGGTCTTACAAAAATTATATATCCCAGTACAGGTAAATGCCAGGGCCAGGAAGTGGGAGTGGGTAGGTTGGGGAGCAGAGCGGGAGAAGTGTATAGGGGACTTCGGGATAGCATTTGAAATGTAAATGAAGAAAATATCTAATAAAAAATGTTTTTAAAAAAAGATGATGAATTGATTATAAAGATCAGGAGCCTTGCAGAGTGAACTGTGCATGTAAATTTTCAGGGCCTTCATGCAAGGAGGTCTGGAATTTGCAAACTAACGGGAGAACTATGATAAGCTCCAGCCCACATAAAATAAATTGCCTGGTCAGGGAGATTGCTTCACCCCTCTGTCCACTACAAGACTAATGATAATGACAAAGATATGTAGTTAGCCTAAGCATCCACCTCTGTGTTAAAGAAGTAAACAGGGAAGTTGGCACATAGTCAGTGGACTAGTTCTCAACCATAAGGGGTAGGCAGAACCAAGGAAATACCTCAGTAGATAAAAATGAAAGTAATAAAACCTGAGCTTAAATCAGTAAGAAAGCTGGGCAGGGCAGTCCTTGCCCATAAACCTGATAGTGGGGATCCTACATAGGGTTTAGTAGCTTTCTGTCTTAGCAGATTGCAAGCTACAGTTAAACTGAGTGACCCTATCTCAAAAAATGTAGAGAACAATACTTAAAGACATCGAATATCCTCTTCAGATCCTGATGTATGTATTAGGCATGCAAACTCAAACAACAGTACTGCACACTTCTTTATTTCTGAATGTACTAGCTTAATACTGACTCTACAGAGATGGCATAATTATAATAGCATATAATGAACCCAGAACAGGTAGATACCAAAGAATTGAATTATATGGGTACATTGAAACCTTAAACACTATGTAACTCTAATAATTCAATGAATGTTTTATCCAGCATTTAAAGTTAATAAGTTTTCACAGGCTTTAAAAAATAGAAGTGAGAATCTTCCCTGTTTGTTCACAAAGCTAATCCTGACCTCATATCAAACTGATAGATGACACATTCATAGACAATAAAGAATTCCACACTGATACATAATTTATAAATATGCAAAATCAAACTTCTAAACTATACTTAAGCATATAAAAGTTATGTCCAATTATTCCTCATTAAAGATACCAAATATGGTTTGAACATAATTACTGACCAATGTGTTATACCACATACTAAAAAGAAAATGCCACAGAAACCTCTCAAGAGATAAAATCTTTCTAGAATTCCTAATAGCATTTTATGATGAAAATCCTTAACATACTATGAATTTTAGGGAGCTTCTGCATACTGACCAAAGACATACTTTAAAATCCCTGCAGGTATGTGATGGTAATTACATAGACTCTAAGGCAACCTACAACAGAAACAACTTAATTCCTGACTATGCTGCATGAAGACGCTCAACACCAAAGCTATGAAATTAGCCTAATATTCACAAACAGGTTCAAATGAAAGGAAAATGTGGTATATGTAAAACCCAGAGGTTTTAGTCCAAAGATACAGATTTGAGGCATTTGTAAATATTTTCTTACAGGTGAATACCCGTGCTACACTAAGAAAGGTTCCTTTTATCCTGACAGGGCACCATGCACACCATGGAGCAATCCATAATAAAATGTATAATCTATTGCAAATGAGAGTTACTCATCTTAGTATAAGCTGGCAGCATGTTTATTGATCTAGGTCATCTCCCTACAGTTGACTATCACATGACTGACATAAGTTATCCTTCACTCCAGGGAACTAAATGATATATTCTGGTCAGCAGAATTTTTCATGAACTTTTGAAATGAGTTGAAGACAATGATTCTTTACTTGGGCTGCATCCATCCTTCACCGTGCACCTGTGAAAACGAGAACGGCACTCAGAAGGGGTAGTTGCATATCCCACAATCCACACAACATGTTATTTATGATCCACATCTCTCAGTCACAACTATAGAAATAGCTACTGTTTGGATGCAGATGATGCTTAGTCCACAGTGAAGTTCCTATCATTGTGTAAATTTATAAATTGCAAATGTAGGACAAATATATATTTATCCCAAGTACTATACTGAACATTTCCATGATTTAGCAAGATCTGCTCTAAACTATCTTCAAATGGTTTACATTTGGGTACCTAACAGGATGTATATTGATTTAATAAAGTATTAATTATCTAATATTTATCATTAAACACCTGTAAGCAAATAACACTGCTGCTATCAATTGGATTTTGTTAGCAAAGGAACAAGAATATTTCACATGGCTCCCTACATTACTCCACATGTCTTTCAAAGCCAAAATCTACATGAGCCATCTCCTTGACTACCATAGAAAGTATTGGTCTAGCTGAAGAGCAAAGGCAGCATACTAGTGAGTTTGTGATGAAAGGCATAAAATTATTTGCAGAATTTCAAGAATGTACATTTGTTCCTGTTCCCAGTGTCAAAAACTAGGCCTGCTTCTGATGGCTTGGGAGGTAACCAGCATGTCTTTGTAAAGATGGGTGACAACATTATGAATACACATTTGCTTTCATTGTAACTGGAGTTTTGTTTAATATTTTTCTTAAAAATGCTTACACTTAGTAATGTGCTTGTCATTACATTACAAGCATGAGGATGACATATTCCTAGGACCCAGAGAAAAAGGCAGACAGGATGGCATACACCTGCAGTCTCAAAGATATGAAGGTTTCATTGGGCTTTTTTATCACCCAGTCTAGCTTAATTGATTAAATTTTGGAGAGAAAACTTGAAAAAATAAGGTAGTTAGCAGATAGCAATTGAGAAATATGACTGATATTGATCTCTGCCCTCTATACATGCATGTGTACATATGCACACACAAACACACACACACACACACAAACATCTTCACATGCACACAGAAAAGTGCCTACTGTGTCTCAAATAAGAATATATGTATGCATGAGTCACTGGATATATAACTATTTCTAAATCTCAAAATTTTTGAAAATTTAACACAATGCATTTATACTTAAAAACAAAATATACTTAATATGCATTACTTCTTGATTGACTTTCTGATGTTGCTCTCTGAATACAATATCATGAATTGTTCCATCTGTTTGTCATAGAAAAATATAAACTCTATCATGTCTTCCGTTTTTATATGGCTTCAAAAAGGCAGTGTAAAATATGCACAAAAATCTGTCTTCAGCTCACATGGGTTATAATGCTGTGATCACTGAAAAATGAGTAGATTGGGGAAATGAGCTTCCAATGATGGACTGGTTAGACCTTGGCCTGGATTGCCACAAAAAGCTTTTAGTCTCATGAACCGCATCTAATGCTGAAATAGTGTGACCTCACTGTGAACAGTTTCCTCCCACTTACAACTTTCCCTGAGCCCATGAGCAGCACATCAAAGCTATAACTATAAGACTAGTGAACCAGAAAGAGAGAGAGGGAGAGGCAGAGGGAGAGAGAGAGGAGAAAGAAAGAGAGAGAGAGACAGAGACAGAGACAGAGGCAGACACAGACACAGAGAGAGACAGAGACAGAGAGAGACAGAGACAGAGAGACAGAGACAGAGAAATAGGGCTGAAAACGTATTGTTAATACATTTTCTTCTGAAAATTTGCTTTGCAGGTTCATAAATCATGTTGAGGTGCTGTCTGTAGTAATACTCAGGACCCTTCTTTAGGGCTTTTACTCAAGTTATGATATACATACACACAACTCACCTAATACCTACTTAGGATTATGTCTATTGCAACAGTAGTTAAAGTGGTCCCAGTCTTCTAGATGTAATCTTGGAGGCAGAATAAATGGGAAATATTTAGTAGAGGTGAACTNAGGCAGTAGCCCCTCCCGAAGGGAAAATATGCTAATGAGGCACTGCTTGTAGTACCAATGTAGGGAAAATATGCTAATGGCTGTGGCTTGTGGCACCAATGAATGGGCCACATGCAAATGAGGCATGGCTTGGTGCACCAATCAGCAACCACTATGACACCCCTCCCCCTTCCCTGGGAGTGTATAAAAGCAGCAGCTCCGCTGCTGTTCTGGGTCCCTGAGAACTACAAGCAAGGCGCTCCAGAATAAAGCTGATTGAGAAGATCCCGGTGGTGGCGTGTCTTTCTTGCTGCTCGATGGAGGAGGCAGGGAGGCGCGCCGCAAGCCATATTATACATAATGCCTAGATTTTCATCCCCATACCTTGCTAAGTCACTGGATGTGAGCCCATCTATGAAACACTTGCTTTGAGTTTAAAAGGGTATCTGTATCTGAGGCCAGATCTTGCTATAGTTAACCATCTGAGGATATGTACCACAGCACTCTGCAAAACTACTACCTGCTTTTTCCTTGAAGTAATATCTGCATGGCTCATTGCTGTATGTGTGAACATCAGATTCTTTCTCTGTTTCAATGAATTTTTCATATGCTATTAGGCAACAGCATCTGTTGAACTTCTGCATGAGACAACCTTATACCAAGAAGTAAATCCAACTAGTCCTGATAAAATTCATTCTACTTTTCAGCTGGTATGTTTTCCAGAGAGAGTATTAGGCTCTTGTTCTATGCGTTAGGATCTCATATATGTGGCCATCAACTTGTCACATAAGTCTTGATTCAGGGCAATTCTAATTTCTAGAGGTTACTATCATAGTTTCATCTTTAACTTGCAAACTTCTATAACATTCTGTCCAGTGGGCTATGTATTATGAATAATGAATCCTGCAATTAAAATAGAATCCCTTTGCTTTCTTTTGGTTTACAACATATTTATTATGTTTACATAATGTAGGGTATGGTGTTATGCTTGTAAGTCATTAAATAACTATATTTTCTAGAAATAGACAAGCATAAATGAGAAGTTCCTGCATGAAAATGTATGTATATATTCTCACAAGATTAAATTCTTACCATTCTTTGTCCTGATCGGCTTTAGCTATCAGATTGTTACAGCCCAGAGTCATCTGTGTGGGTTTCAACTGATGTGTTTAATTAGTCAAATTGTTCTATGGAAATTTCTGTAAGAAATTATCTCAATTGATGAGTTGTGTGGAAGGGCTTAACCCACTGTTGGTAACACAATCCCTGGTCAGCTGAGATGGAATTGTATGAGAAAGCTAACTGAGCATGCAACAGAGAGAAGACGGGTCACTGGGCTTCTCTGTAGTTTATGCTGCAATTCCTTCTTGAAGTCCTGCATTGACTTTTATCAGTGACAGACTCTATCCTAGGTATAAACCACCTCCTTACGATTTGATTATGGAGTTTACTACAGGAATAAAGAATAACCAAGAACAATATTCCCCCAAAGAGTTAAAATATAAAAGACAAAGAAAGATAAAGTAACTGAAGAGTATAAAAGTAAGTGTCTTCTAGGTAGTTCATATAATTATAAAAGAATTTAAATGGAAAACTACATATAACAAAAAAATCTCACTGTTATATTAAATAATATTAATTCCTTAGTGTTCTAATTACACCATGGTTCTATTTACATTGAGAGAAGCTAGGTGAATAATTTTTGTGAAAATCTGTAGTTTATTCACAATCTTCTTCACATTCAAAATTAATATAAAAGTAAATGTAGTATGTTTGGGGACTACTCTTTTACCCGTAGGTGCATTTTCTGTGTAGCAAAATTTAATGTGCAATGTGGCAACTGTCACTTACTTGAGGATCAACATCTGTGGAGACAGAGAAAGGAGACAAAAAGGGCAGATGATAAATTAAACTGTAGTGAGAGACATAAAATTAACCAGTTCATACCTGTGTGATGTTTTGGAGAGACAAAGGCTCCATGACAATAGCACACATTAAACTAACTCCCAGCACATAACTAAATGTATACTATGAGGGGGAAGAACAAATAATTAATTTGAAACTTCTTCAACTCAGGTTAACAGTATTTGGCCTAATATCTGAAACTTGCCAAAAGTCAAGACTTCAAGCATATGAGATAAGAATGCAATCTCCATCATTTGAATGAGTGAAACTTATCTATGTCTACACCTATAGTCTAGTCATACTTTTGAATAGAAGGAGAAAGGTTGTCTGACATACTCCACAATTCTTATCAGGAAGTAGACCTTTCAGTATTTGTTTTCATATTGTTAAATTGTATTTTGAATTTATAACTTAATGCCTGTGTTCCAATAGAATACCTTTATTCAATCTTTAGAGCTGAGAAAACATTAAAGTCAATATGTACTTGTAATTTTGCTTTCTTAGTAGTAAACCTTATATGAGGAATATAGAACAAAAGAATGTGAAAGTCAGTGTATTACCCATTGATCGAGGCATTAAGGGGCTTTTTTCTTGTTTTCCCTGCAACTGCACAAGTTGAGCATAAATATCCTACATAGGATCATTGCACAGTGACCAAAAATTGGCTATCATTAAGTTTTAATTGGATAAGTTACCCTAACATATTTTTTCAATACTAGGTTAATCAGAAGAGATATCCTGGTTGTGATATCCCTGGATGTTGGTATAAGTAGAGTTGCAGAAAGAAAAGAGAAGATGAGAAGGAAAAAACAGTGTCTAATCATTTTCTACACTTTAATTCATTATGCAGATTTAATCTATTATATAGATTTGTGTGTGTTTTGAAGAAGATTTGGAGTGCTATACTTGAGTACACTTGCTTCTTTATGGAAAATAAGCAGAGTATTTTAGAGGGCTGATAACCTCTGTGATTGTTAATGTTGATCGTTAACTGGATGGATTTAGAATCACTAGTGAAAAAACCTCAGAGCCTGTCTATGTGCACTTTCTAGGTTGGGTATTCATATTATCCGTGGCTTCTGTTAAACATATATGATCTTCTCCTGTGATATTGGCAGTAGCATTGACTCAGCTCCTTGTTGGTCTTGGTATCCCTAGGGTGAAAATAATACTCTTTGGGGCTCTGAGTTATTAGAACTTTCCATAGAAAACATAATATCTGACTATATTCTTTCCTAAATGTGTATCCAGCAGCATTTACAAAGTGTCTGTTCCTTTAAAGATCATTTTAAACCACACATATCTGTGTAAAGCTATTTTTTGTTGACCCAGTGAAAATCTAGATTCCCAAGTGTCTTAAACTGACACTATAAGTACAAAATCTGACTTCAGTTTCTTCCACTAGTGAAGAAGTGTGTTTGTTCTTAAATTTTCACCCTGAATAATTCTTTTTATGTTTGTCCTTTCGACCAACCATTTAATATCTATCTCTCAATATATTAATTATTAGCCAGTTATTATTACCCAGAACAGTGTAACTAATGTCAGTTTTACCTTCTCAAAATTGTGTGCATAAAGAAGAACTTGTGTTAGGACTTTCTCTATCTGAGTATTTGTTTGTTTGTTTGTTTGTTTTGAGACAGAGTTTCTCTGTGTAGCCCTGGCTGTCCTGGAACCCACTCTGTAGACCAAGCTGGCCTTGAACTCAGAGATTTGCCTGCCTCTGCCTCCCAAGTGCTGGGATTAAAGGTGTGCGCCAATTAGCTAGCTTTACTATTGACTACTTAGACAGCCCCAAATACCACAGTCCAGTGAGGGTGGTGGAAACTGTCATTATTCTCTTTCAATTGGTTAAAAATTTAATTTCCATTCTATTTTGTTATAACAAATACACCTTTTAAGATGATATATTTATTTTATTTTATTCATGTTAATGCTTTGACTGCATATTTGTATGTATACACTTGTGTGCCTAATGTTGACAAGGTCAGCAGAGGTCTTTGGATCTCCTATTCCTAGAATTCCTGATGTTTTCCAACCACCATGTATATAACAAGAACCAAACGCAGGTTCTCAGGAACTAGTTGAGCTACTTTTCAAGCCTCAGAAAATTCTATGATGAAGGGACTTATTTTGTGAGGTTCCTGTATATAAAGGGTGTGATTTGCAGAAATGAAAGAGCAGGTGTAGCCTGTGTGAGACCAGCACTGACAAGTATATTTACTCTCTTTTGAGTTCCTCAAAAACATAGAACATAACTGGGCATATGTATGTATTTTTAAAATACTGCTGCTTCTACTTTACTAGGGAACCCTTATTATTCAATTCCTTCATACTAACTTACTAAAACCTGAAATTTAAAACAAAAGAATTAGTGTTAATTTTTGAGATACAAATCTGAAATATATTTCAACATAAAATATTGTGATGGTTTTATTATTTATTAAAATGTTTCATAAATTAATGTGTGTGTGTGTGTGTGTGTGTGTGTGTGTGTGTGCCTGTCTGTGTAAACATGACATGTTTTTCTGGTGCCCATGGGAACAGAGCCAAACTGGTCCTCTTGCAAAACAGCTAGTGTTCTTAACCACTGAGATTTTTTTTTTTAATTATAGTATTTAGTCTTTTAGTCTCAATAAACTAAGATGTACAAAATGCAAAATAAATACACTTAAATGTATCTCAAGGGGATCCCATCAGAATGGAGTAGGCATACATCAGTGAAAATTTTCAAAGAATAAAATAAGACCAACCTACAAGCTCTTTCTGAAGAATAGTTTTAGGAAAGATAGTGATGATTTCAAAGACCCTTCTTTTGAGGAAGCGTATTTGAACTTGTTTGAAAGATAAGTTTCTCAGGTCAGATCTTCAGCATCTTTCTAGGCAGTAAGATACAGGGCAGGATAGTGTGTGCCCTGGTGTGCTTGCTTGTTATTCAGCACTAACTGTTAGTTCAGCTGGAATGTGAATTCCAGATCTTGAATCTCTCAGTCTCTGTTGGGATGCTTGGACACCTTTATCCTCACTGATGGGTGGACACTAGATTGATTTTAATCAGTGTGATGACAAGAACCATTTGTTCCCTAGAACAATTGCCCTGTCAGAAGAATAAAAAATAGAGTAGAATGACAAGAGAGACCTGCTCAGACGTTTTTATTTATTGTATTATTTTTCCAACAGTTTTGGAGGAAATAATGTCTGCAGATTCTACAAATACAATAGTCAGATTAAAACTAAACTTGTGTTCAACTTTGATTGAAATAACTTTGTAGAAGTGATACCATTGAAGACATGTTCTGAACTATAAAAGTCTCAGATAAGCAAGACAATGCATTCCTGGCTTCTCATGTGGAAATAACAAAAAAAAATGAACAAATTAAAAATAAAACATAATAAAACAACAACAACAAAATCCCCACAAATTTCTCATGGGAACATGACCTATTAGCTGATATAATTTATGTGGACAAGGTTGAGTTAATGGTACAATATTAACTGAAAGGAAATAGTCTTTGTTTGCATATGTGTGTTTACATACAGCTCTACGGATGACCTTTGTTCCCTATGCACAGAAACCAAGATCTTCACCAAGGAAAACGGTTTCATAAGTGTGACATGCTGCTCCGAGTAAGATTGGTTTTGTGCAGCTTTGTAGGTCCCGTGCAATTCATGACACAGAAAGTGGTGCATTAATTTAAAAAGAGAAGAACAATGGTGTGAGAACGAGTTGGAAAATGACAGAATTTAAGATAAGACAAGAGTCGAGGGGCTTTAAAATAGTATGTTTTAATGTCTTGGGACAGGTTGTAGGGAAACTATCATAGATGCCCAGCATTCTATGTGTGTCCATGTGGTAAACTAAGGACAAAATATAGTTGGTACAAATAATTCTTCTTCAAATTGTTGTTATTGGTGCTTGTTAAGCCTGTTTGTATTGTTAAATCTCAGAAATTAGTCAGATTTCTAAGATGCAAAGGGTAAATATACTACAGACACATTTAACTAAACTATTCCGGTTCCGTGCCCATTGTTTAGCATTCTCCCCATTCATATGTGCTGTGCAGTTATACTTGAACCTTGCTCAAGGTAAAATAAATTGTTTAGTTCCACATGTTGAACTCTGGGTCTGTAGGAGAACAGAGTTTGTTTTTCTTCTAAGTGTAGTATCCATTAGTAAAACACCTTTATAAATAATTTGATCTGGGTTATCTAAGAAAATATGTGCTCTGTGGATATAGCCCTTAAATATTTCATCATGAGTATTCATGGAGGAAATGCAGGAGTGTTGTAATCTCTGTATAGATATTTAATGATATTATTTCAATCTGATTAAATATTCCTACTTTCGTTTGATACCTACCATGTGTTGGTATGGGGTGATAACGTCTGAAGTAGACCATGGGAAGACAACAATAATAAAATTGCCACAAATGCAAATAAGCAACTGCTTGAATTCATTTATGAAAATATTACTCCATTTTAGTTATTACATTTTTTGTTTTTCTTCTTTTTAAAGGTCATATGAAGAGATGCTGTATAGCCATTTCCCCTCAAGTAAGGGGAGGGTAAAGGCTTCATAAGCTCAGAGAGTTATATGATTCACAAGGCTTTTTTCCACAGTTAAACAAACAATAAAGCTTTGCTGTAAAAAGTAGAGTTTTCCAAGCAGCTGCCTTCAGATTAGTCAGAGAACTCCAGGGACAAAGGTTATTCAAGCTGCCACCGGGCTGAGTGGGCTTTGGAGTGTCACAGATACCTTCAACTTTCCCATCCTTCTGTAAGTAAGCCCAGTAAACTCATTAGTTCCTGAGGCTAGAGTTGGGTGGAGTTATTTCTTTCATCTGTTACCATTGAGTGTCCTCTCTGGGGTGATTAGCCATTACTCATCTTTCTGGGAAGAGATACATATCAGAATTTTCAATGAGGTTATTGTGGTGCTTTCAATAGGAACAGCCTCTGTAGGCTCATATATCTGAATAGTTATTGGTCAGGAAAAGGCATTACTTAGAAGGATTTGGAGGTGTGGCCTTGTTAGAGTAGGTGTGGCTTTGTTGGAGGAAGTGTATTACTGGAGGAGGGCATTGAGATTACAAAAACCCAAGCCAGGTCTAGTATCTCTTTTTCTTCTGGCTGCCTATGCATCTGGATGTTTAGCACTAAGAATTTTGTCTGCTTATATGACACCCGCTCTGCACCATGATGATAATAGACTGAACCTCTGATGCTGTAAGCAAGCCCCTAATGTTTTCTCTTATAAGAGTTGTTTTGGTCATAGTGAATCTTCTCAGTAATGGAACACTGATTATGACATGTACAGAAATGAGTTAAATAATGAGGCAATGCAAAGATGTCTCACAGATTGGTCTATAGTGCACTTCTTTTTAAACAAAGATGAGATGCATCATCAAATCTTTGAAACATGTAACTCAATGTCATTCTTAGTTTACAACCCCATTGGTAGCTTACTTCCTCTGAGCTTGCCAAATACAATGTTTCTCAACTATTTGCATTCCTACATCTGACTTGAATTTTTTTCAGCATCTCATTTGTAGTATTTTATACTTATTTAGCCTTGTACATTGAGGATCTCATAGCAAGTCTGTTAAAATTGGAACCTTGAATGAAAAGACACATTGACCCAGACTTGTCAGTACACTTATATTGCATCCCAGTTTGCTTTTTACCACTCTCATGAACAACATAACTAAAAACAATTTTGGGAGAAAATTACTTATTTGACTTTTATGCTTATATTTCATCAATGAAGGAAATTTAGGGCAGGAAC
Source organism: Mus minutoides (assembly GCA_902729485.2). NCBI lineage: Eukaryota > Metazoa > Chordata > Mammalia > Rodentia > Muridae > Mus > Mus minutoides. The sequence goes on along the minus strand of LR749676.1, from coordinate 207,043 downwards.
TCAAGGCAGAAATCTAGAGCCAGGTATTAAAGTTGTGACCATGGAAGAATGCATCTTCCTGGTTTTGTTTTTGATAAATTCACCCTCAGCCTGGTTCTTTTATACAATCCATACCGGGGGACTCCCACATCAATCATTAGTTAAGAAAATGCTCCACAAATTGCCTACCAGAAATCTGATGGAGGCATTTGTTTCACTTGGGCTCCCTCTTCAGAGAAGGACTCTTGCTTGTGTAATATTGTCAAAATCCTAATGAATATGCATACTGTGGTGAATTGAGAATGTATAATCCCTATAGACTCATGTAGGTGAATGCTTGGCCCATAGTAAGTGGTATTAGGAGATAAGGCCTTATTGGAGTAGGTGTCACCTTATTACAGAAAGCATCTCACTGTGGATGGGGGGCTTTATGGTCTTATATGTTCAATCTCTGCCCAGTGTGACACACAGTCTCCTTCTTCTGCCCATGGATCAATATGTAAAACTCTCCACTCCCCAAAGTATAACTGTCTGTACATTGTGTCTACCTGGAAGTTGATATGATTCCTGCCATACTAATAATAGATTAAACCTCTGAAACTGTAATCCAGCCCCACTTAAATATTTTCCTTTCTAAGTATTGTAGTGGTCATGGAGTCTCCTCACATCAATGTAAACATTAAGTAACATGACATTCCAATTGTGTGTTTGTGTGTGGGGTGTGTGTGTGTGTGTGTGTGTGTGTGTGTGTGTGTGTGTAAATGCTATGTGCTTAAGGGAACCAGAGGGGGATGACAGTATTCTGCACTGTTAGTCAGCCTTATTTCTTTGAGACAGGGTCTTTCACTAAAAACTTAAGTTGAATCTGGCCATCAGCCAGCCCTAGAATTTCTCTTATTTCTGCCAGGCTAGAAGTATAATTTACAGGTATGTGAGTCAATGCTTGGCTTTTTACATGATTCTGGCAATGTGGGTTCTCATGCCTATGAACAATTACTCTTACCCACTGAGCCATCTTGTCATGCCATAAAAGTTGAAATTTATAGAAGCTAATAAGACTTGAGCTTCTGCTCCATCTTGTGCCTTGTATCACCGACCTCTTCAAGATTTTTTTTCTGAGTTTTTTTTCAATTTTTATTAGATATTTTCTTTATTTACATTTCAAATGTTATCCAGAAAGTTCCCTATACCCTCCCTCATCCGGGCCCTGCTCCCCTACTCACCCACACCCTCGTGTGATGATGCTTTAATTTTTTTTCAATTCTTTTATATGATGGACTATATTGATGGATTTTCATTTATTGTATCCCTACAATGAAACCTACTTGTTAATGGTGGGTGGTGGTTTTGATATGTTTTTTGATTCAGTTTGCTGGAATTTTATTGACTAATTTTACATTTATGTTCATAAGTGAAATTGGTCTAAAATTCTCTTTCTTTGTTGAGTCTTTCTACAGTTTAGGTATCAGGGTGACTATGGCCTCATAGAATGAGTTTGACAGTGTTTTCTCTGTTTTTATTTTGTAGAATAGTTTGAGCAGTGTTGACATTGTCTCTTCTTTACAAGTCTGGTAAAATCTTATGCTAAAACCATCAGGCCCTGGATTTATTTATTTATTTTTTTCGGTCAGGAGACATTTAGTGACTATTTCTATTTGCTTAGGAGATAAAGGACTGTTTAAATAGTTTACCAGATCTTGATTTAACTTCAATAAGTGATACCTGTCTGCAAGATCATCCATTTTGTTTATATATTCCAATTTTGATGAGTACAGACTTTTGAAAAATGAAAGCATATTCAGCATGTTCAACAAAAGGTGCTGGTGCTGGTCTATCTAGATGTATGTATGAAGAAGAATGCAAACAGATACATAATTATTACCCTGCATAAAACTTTTGTACAAGTAGATCAAAGACCTCAACATAAAACAGGATATGCAAAATCTAATAGAAGAGAAAATGGGAAATAGCCTTGAACTCATTAATTAGTATAGGAGCCAACTTCCCAAACAAAACACTGATGACTCAGGTTCTAAGAAAAGCAGTTGGTAAACCGGACTTCTTCTAATTAAGAATGTTCTGTAAGGCAAAAGACACTGTCAATAGGACAAACGGGTAGCCAACAGACTGGTAATGATTCTTCACTAACCCTACATATGACAGATGGCTAATATCCAAAACTTATAAGGAACTCAGAAAATTAGAAACCAAAAAACTTAATAACCCATTTTTTAAAATGAGGTACAGAGATAAACATAACTATCAACAGAGGAATCTCTAATGTCTGGGAAGCACTCAAAGAATTGTTTAAGATCCTTAGTTGTCAGAGAAATACATATCAAAATAACCCCAACATTCCACCTTAAACCAGAGAGAACAGCTCAGATGAAAACCCCAAGTGACAGCACATGCTGGAAAGGATGTGGAGCAAGGGGAACACAGCTCTATTGCAGTTGGGAGTAAAAACTTGTACAGCCACACTTTGGAAATAAATTTGACAGTTTCTGAGAAAAGTGGGAATAGTTCTAACTCAAGACCCAGCTCTACTACTTCTGAGAATATATCCAAAACATGTCCCACTATACTACAAGGACACTTGCTCAACTATATTCATAATAGCCAGAAACTGGAAACAACTTAGATGTCCCTCAACTGAAGAATGGATAAAGATATTGTGGTACATCTACACAATGGAATATTATTCAGCAGTTAAAAACAAAGACATCATGAGTTTTATAGGCAAATAGACTGAACTTGAGAACATGATCCTGAGTGAGGTAACCCAGAACTAGAAAGACATGGATGGTATATATTCACCTGTAAGTGGAAATTAAGCATACAGTGCAAGACAACCATGCTACCACCCACAGGTCCAAAGAAACTGGGTAATAAACAGGTCCCAAAGAAGGATAAGTGAATCTCACTCAGAAGGAGAAAGTGCATAGTCATTGGAGGTGGATTAAGAGAGGGAACTGAGTAGGACAGGGGAGCAAGTAGGGAATGGAGATGGTGATCAGGTGTGTGTGGTGGGGGAGGGCTGAAATTGATAATGGAAATTGGTCCATGGAGGCATTCCTGGAGGCCTGAGACCAGTGACAATACAAGGAGTCTATCAGGGTGACCTTAGTTGATATTTCCACTGGAGGGGGATATAAAGGCTGAAGTGGTCACTTCCTGTAACTAGGCAGGACTTCCACAAGTAGGAGGGGAACATTAATCCACTCACAAAACTTCAACCGCAAATTATGTAGTGGATTAGTCTAACACTGCGTGTATTCTAATGCTGGCCTCTAAGATTTGTAGTCAACATTACCCTTTCTGTTCTGGCTGCCTAGTTAATTCTGATTGGTGAATAAAGATGCCAGCAACCAATAGCTGGGGAGGAGAGAGATAGGTGAGGTTTAGTTTTTTGAGGCTAGAGATCATGAGGATCTCTGGGAGAGAGAAGAGGAGCTGGCCACGTGGTAGAGAAGAAAGGAGATTTTCCTGGGCTCTGGGCCAAGGGAATGTGGCTCAGAAGGCTGGTTGTAGTTAAGCACAGCCAAGATAAAACAAAGTAAGTAATAGTGAGGTTATAGATTGGAGATAGATACTAACAGCATGGAGGGTAGGCAGATGTGCTGTTTAAGGCATATTAAAGTATGTGACTTTCAGTGTGTGACTTTCATCTGGGAACATAACTGATCATAACTGATCAAGGGTGGAAAGAAACTGCATTGGGATTTTTTTAAAAATATTTTTTTACAACAGTCTTGCCTATAAGATGTGCAAGGATAATCATGGAACGGAGACTAGGACAAACCATCCAATGAATGCTTCAATTTAAGACCCATGCCATGTAAGAGAGGCAACCATGACACTATTAATAATACTCTACTATGCTTGCAGACAGGAACCTAGCATAGTTGTCTCCTGAGGGGTTTCATCCAGCAGTAGATGGTGGCAGATGCAGAGACCCACAGCCAAACATCAGGCAGAGGTCAGGGAGACTTGTGGAAGAGTGGGGAATAGAAGTAAGCAGGTCTGAGGTATCAAGAACACCACAAGAAGATCTACAGTGTCCTCCACGAACCAGGGCCTATGTGGGCTCACAGAACCTGTACCATCAAACAGAAGGCATGTAAGAACTGGAACTAGATACCTTACAGATGTCTTGTTTAAGATTATCTGATACTGAAGACAACAGGATCTTAAAAATAAAATTAAAAAAACTCAGTTTTGTAGCAAATATGCAGCTTGGATTCCATGTGGGTCCCCTAACAAGTAGAGCAGAGGCTGTCTAGGTCTCTGTTTCCTGACATTGAGTCCACTTCCTCCTACCCAGACTGCCTGGTTGGTCCTAAGTGGGAGAGGATCTGCCTAGTTCTTCTGGAACTAGATGTCCACCGAGGGTGAGTTGGTATGCAAGAGGTGCTCTCTTTCTCTGAGAAGAAGGGGAAGTAGTAATAAGGGGAGGGATTTGTAATGGTGAGTCTGGGAAGAGAAGAGAGTAGGAGAGCTGTGAGTGGGATATAAAGTGAATAAAAACATTCTTAATAGATAAAAATGGGCCTTTAATTTTCCCCTTTTCTTTTAGTAAATAATAGTAATACTAGGTGTGTTGACATTGTGGAAAAAAACAATAGAATATGTTCAGGAAATAGAACAGACTTGAAAGTCAATAATCAGGACAAATAACTAAAAATAACAAAATGAAAAGGAGTTACATTTTTACTTCTCCACAATGTGTTCTATGCCTCATTATGTAAAGAGGAATCTGGTCTGCATGGATGATTAATAACTAGAACAGCAGTTTTGCCCACCTCTAGAGTGTGAATGTTGCATTTTGGAAGACAAAATGAGGTCAACTTAACTCCTATGTCTGTGCTCCTAGTATAAGGGCAAACGATAGGGAGAATAAAAGGTGACAGGAAGAGTTGGAGAGAACATGGATACTAAGGTCATATTTGAAGAGGGTACCTCAAGTCAAGTATAATAAATGGATCCCATATCACATTTGCCCCAGAAGATAGCTGACAATATCTGTAATAATGTCATTGAACTTATTTATACTACTACTATTTATTACACAAAACAAAATGATTTTGCCCTCTTCCACTTGATTTTATTTTTACATTAATTTGTGTGTATGCACTAATGTGCTTATGCATGTATGGACATAGCAAAATCACATATGTAAAGGATGAAGGATATGATTTGCTTCTCTGGAATCTGGGTTCTAAGGACCAAATTGAAGCCATTAGGCTTCATAGCAATCAACTCAAAACCTGTAGCCACCTTACTGTTTGTAATTGTAATTTATATCAAGTCAATGACAAGCTCATCATTTTAACCTGCTGTTGCAAGGATTCCTTGGGTCATATGAAGTATTTCCATTCTGAGAAATTGAGTTGAGAAAGTCTATAGAGAGCTTAAGCAGAAACATCAGTTTAATTTTAGGTAGTCTTCCTTCTGATTTAACATTATCACACTCAGAAGAAAACTGGCTATTAAAAAATAAAATTAAAAAACCCTCAGTTTCGCAAGTTGCTAGACCAGATATCTGTTAAGGAAAACCATTGTGCAAATGAGGCCACATATATGTTTCAAAATGATAAGCTTGGCTATTTTTAAATGGTCATTATTATTTCAAGGAGTTAAAGGGGCACGAATAAATTAATAAGAGCTTCAAAACATTTACAGGTCAAGCAACTAGTCTTATGCCTACAGGCTGTTGGATGCACTCTCTGACATCTACTAGAAAAGGTATGTCTGTGGCCCTGTTTTAATTAATTGCTGCTTATTAGTGAAATTTAGACTGCAGATATCTCACACTGAATGCAAAGAATATCCTGTACAGAAGAGCTGTGAACAAACTTTTAGCTCAGGGCAGAGTGACAAGAACCTGCCACCATCTCAGCTTTCACCTGAGTACCAGAAATATTTCTATGCTATGTTCTTTTTAATCAACACAATTAATTAGTTAAAATAAAAATTCGCCTTATTATTAATATAGAATCCAAGCTCACCAGCTTTCTACCAATGCTGCTTCCTGTGTCTGAGTCTTTAAGAACATCTGTATTTCCATTTCACAGGGGTATTCTTTCCTCAAATTGTGTTAGTTACTTGCTTTTGAAAACTTGCTTCAGATTTATTAATGTCTACACTGCTAAACTCCGAAAGATTTCTTTGAGATTACTATGGGCCCCTTTTCTTAGAATCTCAATACTGAAACTTTAAAAAATCATAATCCTGGGACTAGAGAGATGGCTTGGCAGTTACAAGCACTGGCTGCTTTAGTAAAGGACCCCAGTTTGATTCCCCATATTCACACAGTGGCTCACACCTCTCCTTTACTCCAGATCCAATGTCAATTTCTCCCTGACAGCACCAGGGAGAATATGTTTTACTTTAAACTCTTAAAATCATTTTGGCCCTTAGTAATAAAGAATGTGTAATAAAAAAAAAACTATTGGCATTTCAAAAATTTCAAGGAATGTATACCCTTAGTTTGTTTTTTTACTTCTTTACTTTATATATTTTATGTATAATATAGAACATATATTTCTAAAATGTATATGATTATATGCATGTTTAAATGTAGCAAACATCGACATAAAAACACGTGATGTGGATTTCGTCAGTTAATGTTAGTTAACCAGCTATTTCTTATTTGTCTTCTTTGAATGTCTGCTTAGTCATAAAAAACACAGGATGCTGGCTGAGATTATCCAAAGCTCCTCCAGTTCTGTATCAGTGTCACTCATAGATGGAGCAATCTTAAACTACAAGGATTACAAATAGCACAATATCTAAGAGTTTCACGTTCTAATAATAATTTTTGTTTGTAGAAGCCCCCGTGTTAGGAACTCTGTCTAAATATGTGTGTTAACAATGAACTTTTCTCAATGTCTTCAAGTAAAATGCAAATAAAGTTAAGTTTGTCGCCCTGGTCTGTTTCTAGCTTCTGCCATTGTCCTCTATTTAGAGTTCTGTGCATACAACAGAATTGGGTTCCATTTTCCAGTACTTGTACTTTGTGGAAGTGACTCACTGTTTTCAGTGCTTGTCTATTAGGATGCTTAGCTAATAATGGAAACAAACAAGTTGCAGCTAAGTCAAATTTGATGCTTGAGTTATGGAATTTTGCTGACTAGTAAAAAGAAGAAGGGTGAAAAAATCCTGACATCATAGTTTGTAGTAAGCATTCTTGGAGGATAGTAGGGCACCTACCTCAGCACTTTGTTTTGTTAAGTAAATGCCTGCAGGAGCCATAACCCAGAGGTTTGGCCTATGTATGCCTCTTCATCTGCAGTCTCTCCTTGCTCAGTGGGTATATAGTTTCCTGGGATATATCCTTTGCTGATTTAGTACTACAGAACCTTTTCAGGCAAATTGAATATGAGAGCCTAAAGAGTATTTAATATAATACAAGCAAATTTTTTAAAAGCCTTTATTATTGAGGAGAAATCTTTTTAATGTTCCTTGGTCAGACTGACTGTCTACAGTGATTGGCTTTGATGAAAAAGAAGAACCTGGCTGGCTACTATCATCAGGAGGGAATGGATGCTAGCAATTACATTATCTTGCATAAATCTCAAACAAACAAGCTAATATCTTCTAATTTGGCTAACTGGCTGTCCTTTGATTCTGGGGCATTAAAGGCATCAGACAATGAAGAAAGAGTTGGCTTGAAATTTTTCCATGTATATCTCACCACTGCTTGCAAATGAGTGGAGTTCAGTTTATTTCTTTACATTCTTCTCCTTCTTATTTCTTCGAATGTTTAAGTTTACATGCAAAAGTAAGTGATATTCGTCATTCTCTAGTCCTTAAAACTCACTTCATTCCTTCTTCTGCAATGAACACTGAACCTTAGGTTCAGGCATGATGTTGTAGAAAACATATGACCTCTTGCCTGTTTTTATTAGTTGTGGTTTTCTCCAATGGTCTCTTTCTCTTTTTAAGAATTTTTTTTGACAAGAAGTGAGAAAAAAATCTTAATATAATGCACACCCATAAAGTTTCATCAAAATGGATACATATACAAGACTTATAGTGTGAAAAAGAAGGTCTTCCGTTCCCAATTGGTTATTCAGTACTGTGTTCAGCCCTGAACACTAAACTTAAAGAGTGATGCAAGTAACATAGTAGCATATGGACTGAGAAATATATACATGTGTGTGTGTGTGTGTGTGTGTGTGTGTGTGTATAAAATTTTAAAGATCATTTATTGTAAGAGCCAGAGGACCACCATATATATATGAAGGTGTGTGTGTGTGAGTGATAATTATTCAAGCAATAAAATGATGAAATTGTGAGAAAAGTGAGAGATAGATGAATGGCATTGGAGGAAGAAGAGAGAAGGAAAATGACATAATTATAATATCAAAAAACAAAACAATTTAAAAGTTAGTTCTTTTCTACATTATGTGATAAATCTTTCATTCTTAGTGAACATCACTACTTCTTGTTTACTGAAGACTGATGTCAATTCTGAATTCCCAGCCCAATTAGTAGACAAAACAAAGGAGCCATTCCATGACTCTGCCTTACTAATTTATTAGCCTCAACAGTAGTCCATACTCTCAGTTCTACCTTTGTGTTTATTTGTAGTCCAATGTTCTTTTGAATAACAAGCTGAAGACACTTTCATCGAGATGTCGATGATGAATGTTCCTCTAAAAGGATGACTAGCAGTTGATGGTACACTGCTGATTCTTGACCAAAAGTACTTTAAGGAAAGCAGAGGACTTTGTTGCCACCCCTCTTCCAAGAACAAAAGTCGGTATCTAGTTGTGAACTGATTGACATAGCAAGAAGAGCTGCTAAATTAGAGAATAACTTCTCTTTGCACCTTCTTAGGAACCTCTTTTAAGCCTCCCATTAAGGGCATATTTTCTAGTGAGAACCTTTTTATTTGGCTTACTAACCTTTATTTTTGAATTAAAATGCAGATTTGAGTATGATTTGAAAAGAAAAACCGTATTTTTGCACTTTTAAAACCATTTACCTCTCATGTGCAGTCTAATATTCTACCCACTGTATGTACTAGCCAGAAATAACTAAAACTGTAAAATTAAGAACAAAAATGTTCTAAATATTACAATGTTGTGACTGCCAACCTCCATACAGAAACTAAGCCTTCTTATATTTGCTTTGTGTGAAAATTAAAGCATACAACTAAATAAAGGACTATCTTTTGCAATGCTCCCTTGACTACTCTTCAATAATGGATTAATGAAGGAAAGGGATGAAGGACAGAAGGAAAGGATGGAAAGAATGAAGTAAAATTTTAAAGATCATTTATTGTAAGAGCCAGAGGACCACCAGACACCTGCTGTAAGATAGCATCTGCTTGACATGACAGTGAGCTGTTCACATGAAATCACAATGCTAGGATCACCTAAATATCACAGCAGCATAATAATGAATAATGATAACAATAGCAGACATGCCAATATGGATGAGAATTTTTCACAAGTTCACACCTCTGTGGAAAGGCTACAGGCAACTAATGAGTTAGTTTTCTCCAGGAATCTGACCCCTTATAGATTATCCAAACCCAATTGGTCAGCCCTAAACACATATGCATTTGAGCATAACTTTATGTCCTCAACAGGCAATATTTATGTTATATATAAGATATATGTAACAATAATAAAGAAAAATAGATCATGAATTTAAGAGAGAATCACAGAAGCACAGGAGAAATGAAAGAAGGAAAGGACATTGTGAAAATGATGTTAAACTTGGGGTTCCTGTGTGAAATTCCATAAACAAAAAAAATAAATAAAATAAAGCAAAACAACATCAACTAAAACACCACCCACCCAACAACAACAGCACCAACAAAAACTGCGTTGACAATATCCAGGAAGGTCAAGTTAGTAGTACCAATGCTAATGGGGCTTATTGAAAAAAACATAGGAGTATTCAACTGAGATGAATAGCCACAGACTGAGCATGTGTTCATGATTAGTTTAAAAAAAAAAGTTCCAATGCTAAAAATCAAAATGAGATTAAATAAGATGAGGATTTGAAGAGATGTATCACTAGTGAAGTAAGGCTGACTGCCAAAATCTTTAACTTGATTTCTGAGGGAACGAAGGGTTACTGCTCACCACATTTTTAAACTTACTAAAGTATTGATAAACATTGACAACTTTAATTCATTTAATTACATAGAGAAATCTAATTGGATGCCAGGAAAATTCCATTTATGCTGGCCATAAGTGTCCCATTTGTCTACATCCTTCCCTGACTTCCAGAGTACCTTAATCTTCCTTGTTTCTCCTTTCCTAGGGTGGGCTTCTCTTTGCTAATTACTTTTCATCTTCTGATCTGATAACAGGGTAACTCTTGCCTTTGGCTTACTCTTTTTGGATGTCTCTTTTTCTGGATGATTGTTCTACTTTAATTTATTTTGTTGTGATATAATATACTGACAAAAAAAAAAAAAAAAAAAACAAAAAAACCTTAACAGAATAAAGTGTTTATTTTATCTATAACTCCAGTTAGTTTATATACCATCAACTGAAAGGAAGGAAATAAAACACCAGTCTGGACACATCAACAATCAATAGTAAAGAGAAAAGAAATACCTTCTTTTCTGCTTGCATCTAGGTTTCTATTTTTATTCTTTTACATCACTCATTCATGGGGAATGTGTAACCTACAATGGGTTGGACCTTCCTTTATTAAATAAGAAACAATATAATCCCCTATGTACATACTCACTGCCCAATTTCATCATTAAGACTGTATGTCCAGGGTATTCTTGGTTGTGTCTAGATAATAATTACAGCTAACCAGCACAGTAACAGGTCATTTCCATGTGTATACCTTCTAGATGTGCAAGCCTGGAAGGTCTCTTTTTGTTCTAGGTCTTGACTTGGGGATGTAGAAAATATCAGTTCCTCTTTTTGTAGCTCCAAAGTTCTTCTCCATGCTGACTTTCTCTTATTAGAAAGTGTTATATTGTTCCAGTTTTACAGGTAAAAAAGCAAGTTACTGAAAGAAATATCCAATGGAAACTCAGTGTGAACACGGATTCATTTGCTAATTTCATCTGGCTCTTAATGCAGGCCAAAATAGCTGTCATCTCTGATGAGGACAGACAGATCTCTGCCTAGTAGTTTTTTTTTTTTTCTTTTTGTCTTTTTGTCTCCCAAAAGTGTTAAACCAATGTGATTTCATTAGATAAATAAATAAATAATTACATAAATAAATCTTCCCAACCCTTAATTTCAGTAAAATGGAATATAAAACATTTAGTCCTACCCAAGGTATCCTCAAAACTGTACCTGGTATTTCTATTACTCAGATTCATGCTCTGTCCATGGATTTTTGACTTTAGTCACCAAAGCAAAGCTACACTTTACTGCCTGAGACATTCATAGAGTACTTAGTTCTTTTTATTTACTGACAGGTATCTCTTAGAATAGTGCCTGGGATATATCAGCAACTATCTGTGAACATAAAGATTTGGTAAATCCTTAATTTATGAGAAAAGTAAACCAAATTTCATAGTAAAATCTGGATTTAGGAGGGACAAGCTATTTGCCTAATAAGAACATGATGAGTCTCAAATAAATGGTGAATAGTCTAATATAATTGATACAATCATCTAAAGGGAAGTATAGTTTTGATCTATTCATGAGCCCCAAGTAGCTATAGTAACTAGTGTGTGCTAAATTCAATGCTGTCATCATCATAGTTGCCTGGATAGCTTAATAAATACATTTGAAATCCTGACCTACCAAAAGGCATTTGTTTACTTTATCTACTTTGTGTATATGTACAGATGTATTCATCTACTTTTTTGCTCAATATTCTAATTAGCATAGTCTTTGGATTCTGAAATCCAAAGCTTTAACTAGAGTAACTGTGCTTTCTTAAACCTAAGAATGACAGAGCAAGGCCATTGATTGTGGTCCACCAGTATACACTAAAAATGTACTTATGCAGAACAGAAAGCACCAGTGGTCACATGCCAATTCATTTCTTGATTACTTATTTTCTTTTTCAGCAGTGTTTTTTTGTATCATCTCACCTGCATTTCCCCATTCTACTCCTTTCCATTATTCCATGTAACAGAGTTCTTGGATTATGCTTGTCTTTGTCTTTAGCCTGGCAGCTGAACACATGTTCTATGAAAATAAAGAAAAGCACTCTCATATTTTATAATTTTATACAATACAAAGTATAGTGGAATAAATGCACAGGGGGATATATGTCAGACTCAATTTTTTTTTTTTTTTCTGATTGTAGCCAGGACAAGCAGGGAAGATAACAGGGTGCCTGCAGCAGACTTAAGTATGCTGGAGTTGCTGCAAGGTGACAAGCATGTCTGAGTGTTGTATCCCCATGGAGAATATCTCTGTAGGTCCACTCTTTTCATCCCCATGCTTTATGATGACATAAATGATACTAAAAGTAAAATCCTTTCTAGTTGTTTAATAAAGATACATTTTGCTTAATTGTTTATACATGCTTCCCAACTCTCACCACCTAGCTTTTCTGAACAATTTCAGAAGATAAGTACAGTGAGATTTTAACGTCCTCAGGGCAGAAAATCTTCTAGAAGCTCTTATGTGTTTTTGAAATTATTAATCATAGAGGTAAAAACTTTAAAATGGACAGTATCAACTACTGCTAGAAAAAATATTAAGCTCATGTGAAAATAAATGTACAACAATAAAACGAATTTATATTCTTACACAAAAAATGGATGCTTAGTACTTACAATAAACTAGAACTGTAATAGGAATATTGAGTAATTCATTCAATTACTCCCAGGCAGTGTTTTAAAATGTTTTATTTATAAGAATATAACAGTCAAACCTAAAGCATGAGCTTCTAACAACACACCAAAGATGACAGCACAGACATGTGTACTGTACAAAAGCAGAGACCAAATCACATTTTAGTTGTAGTAATGTAAGCAAACCATAATTTTAATTATAGTTGCTGTTATGTACTAACTATACAAATAAATAGGACAAATGCAACTATAAGTGGTGTAGGACATAACTATCAAGGCTGTAGTCTACCATGTCTCAAAAGGTTTTCTGACATTGTTACAATGAAGGACTCCCTTTTCTTAAGAGGGCTTCTACTTCTCTGCCTCATCTGGTGAGCCCAACTTCCATATCTTTTACTGGAGGAATGTCACATAATCCTTGGCAAAATTACGAGTACTATTTCCTCTCTTATGTAAGACCCTGTTCAGCATACACCAGGGGTTTCTGGAATATTTCTTCATGCAAATGAGGCATTCCCAGGATGTTAAACTCAATCCAAAGATTTACATTCACCCTGAACACCTCTTCCCACACTCCAAGGTTCATATTGTCTTTCTTCACTTCAAATAAAGCACACTAGCTTTTTCACTGAATATCATCTAATTTCATTGAATAACATCTAAAAGAACTGTAACATTGAAATCCCCAGAGAAGACCTTCTCGTCCTGGAACTCACTGGACCGAGATCCTGCCAACCCACCCATTTTGAACTCTACTACATGCTTCCCTACTTGAGAAAGTGAAGCACACAACTAGAAAGGGGCACCATCCTCATGCACTCAATTACACTAAATGTATTGTGTGAGGACACTTTATAGCAACTTTGTAGCTAATAGAAGGACCACCAATAATAACTAAGGAACACTCCGTTTCTATGATATATTTTACAGAATGTAATACAAATTAGTAGAAGTAGAATGTGTACAGAACAGAATGAATATTTTCATATTCTACATTTATCATGGTTTTAGGAACTGATATTTTACTGTAGAGTATAAAGCATTAAGTTAAAGGTTTGGGAAACATATTATAATTATGCAGAGAGAAATGAAAGCTGATTGTGTCCAAGGCAATTCTCACTGACATTAACCATCAATCAGAATATAAAGTTAATGTTGATATTAGTGGGTTGAGATGAAGGACAAATTAGTCTGTGATTCAGACTATCTTAGCAATAATTAATAAGGCTTTAATAAGATGTATGACTGTAAAATCGCAAGTTGCAACATGAATGCCATGAAAACTGAAGTCTTATTAGGAGCAAGTTTATAATTTAAGCCAGCCAGAGCCTGTATCATCCAGCTCTAGCCCATTGCTAGCTTCTGCAGAAGTCAGTAGTGACTGACATATCTCAGATGGAGACACACATTTTCTCTTTCCCCAGGTTTTATCTCTCTTCCTTTCCTCTTTGTTAAGGGTACATATTTCCTGCTCTCTTGATACAAGTAGGAACCATACCATTGAAATGATAATAGGCTTTTTTCAGATTAATGACTTCTACCCTCAGTTAAGATAAAACAAGAACATTTTGTTCATCTTTGTTTCCCCTCTCTGGATTCTGTTTTGTTGTTGCTTTTGTTGTTGTTATTGTTTGTTTGTTTATTTTGCATTCTTCTCCTAGTTACTTGAGAAGTTAAGACATCCAGGATCTTTTCAAATGTACTGAGTAGAGTTTTGCTTCTGGCCATTCTTCGACATTCAAAACCCGGTATAAACATATCACCTTAAAAACAATATAATAAAAGAGTAGCTGATCATGACTTGAAGTGATAAAGAAAATCAGATCTCTCAACATGAGATCTAATTCTGTTTGTCATTACCTTGCTATGTCTGTTAAATATAGAAACCAGGCTCACTGTAAAATATGGACTAAGGACACAGAATTAATTCAAATATACTTAGATATGTTCAAATTACTATTACTCTAAGAATTTTATGGTGCCAATCCCTCTCGTATTCCCACAGGGCTCATTCATAAAGCAAGAATAGCAAAGTATTTTATAAAATACTATGTGAAAAGAACTCAGCTCAGTGCACAGTGTACATCAGTCCCTTGATAAATGGTAGTACTGGATTTTGGTCAATGCTAGTCAAACTAGGTACTTTAAGAATTTGGGTGGGACTGCAAAGGGTGAGTGGGGGGACTGCAAATGGTGAGTGAGCATACTGCTGTGCAGTGCACCTTTTGGGACAGACCCAGCTCTGGGCTCTATATATCCAGGCACCCTCCCCGCGTGAGGACAATTCTCCAACTGGAAGGTCTTTCTCTGCCCTGCCGGAACTTGTGAGAGAGCCATATTGTGTCACAGGTCGCTTAGACCCAGTCTGCACAGGTCAGCTCACAGACTACAAAGGGTCTCGAGATGGAAGAGAGAATCTCAGGTATAGAAGATTTCATAGAGAACATGGGCACAACAATCAAAGAAAAAGCAAAATGCATAAAGATCCTAACTCAAAACATCCAGGGAATCCAGGACACAATGAGAAGACCAAATCTACGAATAATAGGAGTAGATGAAAAAGAAGATTTTCAACTTAAAGGGCCAGCAAATATCTTCAACAAAATAATAGAAGAAAAATTCCCAAACCTAAAGAAATAATGCCCATGAACATACAAGAAGCCTACAGAAATCCAAACAGACTGGACCAGAAAAGAAATTCCTCCCAACACATAATTATCAAAACAACAAATGCACTAAATAAATTTAGAATATTAAAAGCAGTAAGGGATAAAGGTCAAGTAACATATAAAGGCAAGCCTATCAGAATTACACTAGACTTCTCACCTGAGACTATGAAAGCCAGAAGATCCTGGTCAGATGTTATACAGACTCTAAAAGAACACAAATGGCAACTCTCAATTAACATAGATGGAGAAATCAAAATATTCTATGATAAAACCAAATTCACACAATATCTTTCCACGAATCCAGCCCTTCAAAGGATAATAAAGGGAAACCACCAAAACAAGGACAGAAACTACACCCTAGAAAAAAAACTAACAAGTAATCCTTCAACAATCCTAAAAGAAGACAGCCACAAGAACAGAATCCCAACCTTAACAACAAAAATAACAGGAAGCAACAACTACATTTCTTTAATATCTCTTAACATCAATGGAATCAATACCCCAATAAGAAGACATAGACTAATAGACTGGCTACACAAACAGGACCCAACATTTTGCTGCTTACAGGAAATGCAACTTAGGGAAAAAGACAGACACTACCTTGGGGTGAAAGGCTGGAAAACAGTTTTCCAAGCAAATGGTTCAAAGAAACAAGCTGGAGTAGCCATTCTAATAGCAGATAAAATTGACTTTCAACCCAAAGTTATAAAAAAAGACAAGGAGGGAACTTTATACTCATCAAAGCTGAAATCAACCTGGATTAACTTTCAATTCTGAATATCTATGCTCCAAATACAAGGGCAGCCACATTCATTAAAGAAACTGTAGTAAAGTTCAAAGCACACATTGCACCTCACAAAATAATAATGAGAGACTTCAACACCCCACTCTCACTAATGGACAGATCCTGGAAACAGAAACTAACCAGAGATACAGTGAAACTAACAGAAGTCATAAAACAAATGGATTCAACAGATATCTAGAGAACATTTTATCCTAAAACAAAAGGATTCACTTTCTTCTCAGTGCCACATGGTACCTCTTCCAAAATTGACCATATAATTGGTCACAAAACAGGCCTCCACAGATACAAAAATATTGAAATTATCCCATGCATCCTATCTGACCACCATCGACTAAGGCTGAGCTTCAATAACAACATAAATAATAGAGAGCAAACATTCTCATGGAAACTGAACAACACTCTACTCAATGATTCCTTAGTCAAAGATGATATAAAGAAAGAAATTAAAGACTTTCTAGAGTTTAATGAGAATGAAGCCATAACATACCCAAACTTATGGGACACAATGAAGGCAGGCCTAAGAGGAAAACTCATTGCCCTGAGTGCCTCCAAAAAGAAACTAGAGAGAGCATACACTAGTAACTTGACAGCACACCTAGAAGCTCTAGAAGGGAAGGAAACAAAGTCACCCAAGAGGAGTCGAAGGCAGGAAATAATCAAACTCAGGGCCAAAATCAACCAAGTAGAAAAAAAAAGAACTATTCAAAGAATTAACCAAACCAGGAGCTGGTTCTTTGAGTAAATCAACAAGATGGATAAACCCTTAACCAGACTCACTAGAAGGCACAGGGACATTATTTTAATTAACAAAATCAGAAATGAAAAAGGAGACATAACAATGGAACCTGTGGAAACATCATCAGATCCTACTACAAAAGGCTATATTCAAAAAAGCTGGAAAACCTGGAGGAAATGGACAATTTCCTAGACAGATACCAGGTAACAAAGTTAAGCCTGGATCAGATTAATGATCTAAACAGGCTCATTTCCCCTAAAGAAATAGAAGCAATCATCAATAGTCTCCCAATCAAAAAAAAGCACAGGACCAGATGGGTTTAGTTCAGAGTTCTATCAGACCTTCAAATAAGACCTAATTCCACCTCTCCTCAAACTATTCCACGAAATAGAGAAAGAAGGTACTCTACCCAATTCATTCTATGAAGCTACAATTACTCTGATTACTAAGCCACACAAAGATCCAACAAAGAAAGAGAACTTCAGACCAATTTCCCTCATGAATATAGATGCAAAAATACTCAATAAAATCCTCACAAACTGCATCCAAGAACACATCAAAACGATCATCCACCATGACCAAGTAAGCTTCATCCCAGGAATGCAGGGATGGTTTAATATACGGAAATTCATTAATGTAATCCACTATATAAACAAACTCAAAGAAAAAAACCACATGATCATCTCGTTAGATGCTGAGAAAGCATTTGACAAAATCCAACACCCTTTCAAGATAAAAGTATTGGAAAGATCAGGAATTCAAGGCCCATACCTAAACATAATAAAAGCAAACCAGTAGCCAACATCAAACTGAATGGAGAGAAGCTGGAAACAATCCCATTAAAATCAGGGACTAGACAAGGCTGCCCACTTTCTTCCTACCTATTCAATATAGTACTTGAAGTCCTAGCCAGATCAATTCGACAACAAATTGAGATCAAGGGGAAACAAATTGGAAAGGAAGAAGTTGAAATATCACTGTTTGCAGATGATACGATAGTATATATTCGGGACCCCAAAAATTCCACCAGAGAACTCCTAAACCTGACAACAGCTTCAGTGCAGTAGCTGGATATAAAATTAACTCAAACAAATCAATGGCCTTTCTCTACATAAAGGATAAAAGGGCTGAGAAAGAAATTAGGGAAACAACACCCTTCACAATAATCACAAATACTATAAAATACCTTGGTGTGACTCTAACTAAGGAAGTGAAAGATCTGTATGACAAGAACTTCAAGTCTCTGAAGAAAGAAATTGAAGAAGATCTCAGAGGATGGAGCGATCTCCCATGCTCATGGATTGGCAGGATTAATATAGTCAAAATGGCTATCCTGCCGAAAGCAATCTACAGATTCAATGCAATCCCCATCAAAATTACAACTCAATTCTTCACTGAGATAGAAAGGGCAATTTGCAAATTCATCTGGAATAATAAAAAACCTAGGAAAGCAAAAACTATTCTCAACAATAAAAGAACCTCTGGTGGATTCACCATGCCTGACCTCAAGCTGTACTACAGAGCAATTGTCATAAAAACTGCATGGTACTGGTACAGCAAAAGACAGATAGATCAATGGAATAGAATTGAAGACCCAGAAATGAATCCACACACCTGTGGTCACTTGATCTTTGACAAGGGAGCTAAAACCATCCAGCATTTTCAACAAATGATGCTGGCACAACTGGCTGTTATCATGAAGAATTCGAATTGATCCATTCTTATCTCCTTGTACAAAGCTTAAGTCTAAGTGGATCAAAGACCTCCACATGAAACCAGAGACACTGAAATTTATAGAGGAGAAAGTGGGGAAAACCCTTGATGATATGGGCACAGGGGAAAAATTCCTAAACAGAACAGCAATGGCCTGTGCGGTAAGATAAGGAATTGACAAATGGGACCTTATACAATTGCAAAGTTTCTGTAAGGCAAAAGATACAGTCAGCAAGACAAAAAGGCCACCAACAGATTGGGAAAGGATTTTTACCAATCCTAAATCTGATAGGAGACTAATATCCAACATCTACAAAGAGCTAAAGAAGCTGGACTCCAGAAAAATGAATAACCCCATTAAAAAATGGGGTACAGAGCTAAACAAAGAATTCTCATCTGAAGAATTCCTAATGGCTGAGAAACATCTGAAAAAATGTTCAACATCCTTAATCATCAGGGAAATGCAAATCAAAACAACACTGAGATTCCACCTCACACCAGTCAGAATGGGTAAGATCAAAAATTTAGGTGACAGCAGATACTGGCGAGGATGTGGAGAAAGAGAAACACTCCTCCATTGCTGGTGGGATTGCAAGCTTGTACAACCACTCTGGAAGTCAGTCTAGCTTTTTCTCAGAAAATTGGACATAGTACTACCAGAGGATCCAGCAATACCTCTCTTGAATACCCAGAAGATGTTCCAACTGGTAAAAAGGACACATGCTCCACTATGTTCATAGCAGCCTTATTTATAATAGCCAGAAGCTGGAAAGAACCCAGATGTCCCTCAACAGAGGAATGGATGCAGAAAATGTGGTACATTTACACAATGGAGTACTACTCAGCTATTAAAAAATGAATTTATGAAATTCTTGGGCAAATGGATGTATCTGGAGGATATAATCCTAGTGAGGTAACCCAATCACAAAAGAAGTCATTGGATATGCACTCACTGATAAATGGATATTAGCCTAGAAACTTGGCATACCCAAGATACAATTTGCAAAACACAAGAAAATCAAGAAGGAAGACCAGCGCGTGGATACTTCATTCCTCCTTTGAATAGGAAACAAAATACCCATGAAAGGAATTACAGAGACAAAGTTTAGAGCTAAGATGAAAGGATGGACCATACAGAGACTAACCCACTGGGGGATCCACCCCATAATCAGTCACTAAACTCAGACACTATTGCATAGGACAGCAAGTGTTTACTGAAGGGACCCCGATATAGCTGTCTCCTACAGAAGTGGATGCTCATAGTCATCTATAAGATGGAGCACGGGGCCCAGATTGGAGAAAGTAGAGATAGAACCCCAGGAGCTGAAGGGGTCTGCAACCCTAGAAGAGGAACAACAATATGAACTAACCAGAACCCCCAGAACTCATGTCTCTAGCTCCATATGTAGCAGAAGATGGCCTAGTCAGCCATCATTGGGAGGAGAGGCCCCTTGGTATTGCAATCTTTATATGCCCCAATACAGGGGAACACCAGGGCCAAGAAGTGTGAGTGGGTGGGCAGAGGAACAGGGCGGTAGGAGGGGCGGAGGAAACTTTTGGGATAGCATTTGAAATGTAAATTAAGAAAATGTCTAATAAAAAATTGAAAAAAAAAAAGAATTTGTGTATTTGCGTGAGGCATGAACTACAGGTAAACACCACTATGTCCGGCTGTACTTAAGAAAATTTCTGCCACATTTTCAGTTGATCCTTAGTCCTTCCTTATAATACATATGACTGATACTAACATGGACATCCAGTAGACAAAGGAAGCAAGGTCCAGTGAGATTATAACTCACCTTAGTGAGTACCATTAATGACAGAATCTTCTGAACTGTGATTTATTCAGTTTCTAACTACACATCCCCACTTGTTCATACTCTTCAGCTAAGTATTTCCTGGTAATGCTCATACTGAAGACTTTCTACCATTTCATCATTAAAGTTTTCATTTCAGAGTTAATAACATACTGCACCAGCTGCTACTAATAAATCACAAGCAACACCACTTGTTGACTTATGTTCTCACACCAGAGGACTGCTAGAAGTCAAATATACATTGTTTGTAAGCCATTTTCACATTGTTTCTGCAGAAAGAATCTTAAGACCTTGTAAATGGAGATGTGAGGTAATCTGAAATCTATTAAGAGACACAGGGTGTTGAATTCCCACCTCATTCTATACACAAGGTGAATGTTCTTTGTACTAGAAACATATTTCAACTGTCCAAAGATGAAAATGCATAAATATATATTTTATTCTTTCAGTAAGGAAAATTTTCTGAAACAAAGCATAAAGGGTAAATCTAATTAAAAATCTCTTATATTTCCAGATTATTGAAAAACAGGGAAGAGATAATACAGATTAGAGAAAATTGTTAAAAAAATATGTTGACAATGAAGAAAAATTCAGTATATGTTATCAAATTTCTACCTTTTAAAGCTTTATAAAATATTTTAGAGACGAGCAATAGAGTTCCAGATACTTTGTTAGAGATCTAGAACACAAAAAGTAACATACATTAAAGTTCATGAATCCCAATAGAGATCACACAGAGATGATAAATTATATTTGTACATATTGAACATATATAAATGAAAGTTATAAAACAAAACAGGACAATGGAAACTGTATTCAAACTTTAAAACATAGTACAAATTGAAGAGCTTTAGCAATGAGTATGAAGATTGAAGATATATATATATATATATATATATATATATATATATATATATATATAAAATAAAAACTACAAAAGCTCAAGTAAAGTGTCAAGAAACATAAACAAGAATGTCTATGGAAAAGATGTCCTCAACAGTTTTGAGAAGAACAAAGGTTTGATAAAATCATGGAAAAATGCACTGGAGTATGTTTCCCTCAGAGGATTTCAAATAAATGTTTAAGAACAAATAAATGTTTAAGGAATGTATCTGAACAATATTTTCAACTAAAAATGTAGATAATTTTGAGTGTTATGAAACCCCAATGTATCTAGAAAGAAACATTTCCCATCTCATTCCACTCAGTCTTATATTGTCAACTCAACTGTCCTCATTTCTACACTCATGACCATGTAACTTGGAAACAGAGTGGACAAGCAGAAAAGAAATATTTGATATATCTGATTTGTATACAGATTAATAGTCTGTGGGGTCTTCATGAAAATAGGTGTCATCATGAACCTTGAGCTTTCTCTCTGTAAGACTGGAAAATAGATTTTGCTTAGGCAAAGGCAGCAGGGAAAAGACAGATCCAGAAGCTTAAAGTTATAACCATAGCTTTAAAAATGAAGACTTGTTCATTTATGTCTACTTCCTAACAAAAGGCAGTTTAGAGATACCCATCAGATACCCATAGTTAACATGTTACTAAAATTTATAGGAATGAATCAGATTATCTGGGGCAGATGTTTTTAGTATACAGGCCATGTTATGAATAAATATAATATTAAGAAATATATTTTGAAGTAGACATGACACAAAATATAGAGAAACATAAAACTACAAGAGACTGATTTTATTCTTGTAAGAAAACAGTATTTGCCTAAACTCTTGATGAATCAGCATTGAACATGTGGGGCAGTCAACATGGAGGCACACAAACCCTGGAGGTGAATCCAGAAGAAAGAGAATGGTTAAGTCATCCCTGACAATATAGTGAATTAGAAGATAGCCTGTGTTACATGAGAACCTGTCACAAAAACTGATAATAAAACCATAGAAGAGTAAAAATGAGATGCAGGAAGATGGACTGTCGAGAATACATGTGCATTTCCTGGGTCATGAGAAGTTGTTCTGACTTACATTTTGTATTTGTACATATTTTTATGTTTTTTAAATGCATGTTGTAATTTATAAAGCTATGAGAAAGGAGCCAGAATATAATATAAAAATAATAAGGAATCTCTAAGAAATGATTATAAATTCTGAAACCAGCTTGGGACATGTGATTATCATCCATTTCTTGGGAGGTAAAGAAAGAATGATCAAAAGTTCATTTTCATCTTCATAGTCATAGAGGTTCATAACAGTCTAGGCTATGTAAGAATCCCCCACTCCACACATAGAGAGATACACACAGACAGGAGAGAGACATTGAGAGACAAAGAAGGGGAGAGTTAGGTGAGAAAACAAAGGAGAAAATAGAGACTTGAGAGGAAGAAGAAAGAGGCAGAGAGTGAGTGCATTCTAACTCCTGATACAGTCAAGTAAAATCTTGGTAGATCTTAGACTCAAGACATTATAAACACAAATAACTTTCTGAATGGAAAACAACCATTTGCTGATCACTGTGACTTAGGATCAGCTAGCATTAAGATAGTATGATTTCCTCATGGTTTCCTTTATGATGAATAGAAATCACAATAGTGGTTTCTCTCTTGCAGCACAAATTGTTTACTTGACAATCAAGAAAATTACAATGGTTCTGGTTATACCTTAAATCTGCAGATCACTTTGTCAAATCCAGAGAGAAAATGGATTGAAATGTATTAATTATTCACTGCCACCTGCCAGATAAACTGAGAACAGGAGTTTGGAGTATTGCAGCACACAAAATAAATGACATGAAACCTGTTCTTCATTGTTTTATAACCTCCTATGTACAAAAGAATTTTGACATCACTCTACCCTCATAGAAGATGTGGATAATGTGGCTTGAGGATCAACTGCTTGCTAACTAGCTAGAATTTGCATCTGTGATGTTCCATCATCATTGAACTTGTTAGTGTCATTATACTGTATGACAGGATGCTGTATGGTTTGGCTGATGTGCTGCGAACTGTAAATATCATTTGGGGAATGCTAAATCTTGTCTTTAATCTCTGGGTTAGGATAACCATGAACATTCATCACATAATGTACTGGTTTCCTTTGCATATTTGTTCACAGAAATACAAAATACTTGTTGTGACTAGAACGCAGAACGCATCAGGCTTTTCCTGTGGGGATTCATCTGTTGCCTCTAATGTGGCTTAATGTGAACAATTGTTTCAACTACCCAGTAGGTGGTGCTTTCAACCAGAGATCTACAATCCAGGCTCTGCTGCTATTGGACCTCTTGGTAATAACTGTCTTCCTACACACATTTGAAAACAAACTCATTGTGAAAAGTCATTGCCTTTTCATGAAGAATCTTAAACAGCATCAGAAACACAGAATATCAGGATAAGGATGATAATGAAAGCAATAAACAATTCTCTAAACATTGCAGGAAGAGTGTGACACCTTCCATGTTTTCAGCTTTCTATCCTCTTTTCAAGACATCTGTAGTTACAGTTATGCAGCTACTTCCTGTGAATTGAAACATTCATTCCTGGATGAAGGCCCTTCATACTGAGGAAATAAATGATAAATATCGAAACTCATGAGAATCACCAAGTTCCCTCCCCTGCAGGGGTACACAAATAGTAGCAGCTTGCAGGTGGAGGCTAGGAATGAGGGCATTAGTGTCATTGAGTGTCCTGAAAATCCTCCAGGAACTCCAGGATGTATCTTCAGTGAGATCTCTCCCATTCTAGCATGATCTAGATGCCTTTGTATTACACACAATTCTATAAATAACCTTAGTAAAGAGAGGAATTCAGTAAGCTATATCTTAATCAAATCATTTTCATGGCCTATTGTCTGCTGTATTTGGGGTTTACTTATCTTTGTCCAAATTTCCTCAAGAAGACCCATGCAGGAGCAGACATAATAGGTTGGTGACTCTCTTTGGGTTGTTTTGAAGACACAGCCTTGCTTCTGGAAGCATGTCATTATGTTTTGTATGTGTGCATGAATTCTCACCCCATATCCAGTTCTTTCTCTCTCTCTTATGCTTAGATTAGGTTTAGGAGGTGAATGCTCATCTTCCTGCCACTTGCTGCCATGCCTGTCACTTGCTGGCATGACTTACTGACTTGATGAACCATATACCTGGAAGCACAAATCCAATTAAACTTTTTCTTGTATACATTACTGTGATGATGTTGTTTTATCATAGCAAGAGAAAAGTACCTTATTTGGTACTTAGTGTATGCTTTTGTTCTACCCATAAGTTGTACTTCTTGGGATACAAAGATTCATCTTTTTAGAGAGTTTGATCTCCATTTTTAATATTTACCATCTATTCAAAAAATAGTGTTTCAGAAATAGGAGAAAGCACCTGGATATGTTCAATGTTCAGAAAATGACACCTAGAGCAGAGCTTCCCAATGCTGGTGTGAAGAAAATCAGGATCTTGGCATCAGTCTCCTTCTGCCATCAGTACTTTCTTCTACAAGGTAGGCTATGAAAGATGAGCCCCAGGTTCTCTCATAGAACTTGGATTCCTGTCCATAAAGCCAGCCATGGCCACAAACTGCAGAAGTATTCATATGAATTTGCTTCACATCCCTATGTTAGAGTTTGCAATGAAGAAACCTCAGATCTCCATCATCTGATAGTAGATTCTAAAATCCTAATTCTAAAAAGCTTGCCTTGTTCCTAGAGCAAGTGAGGTATTTGGGGATGTCAAGGTGAATATATACAGCAAGACTGGGCTAGGTTTCCTCTCTCATTTTATCAGCATTAATTATATCACCCTTTTTATCCAATCACATTTCCACACAGCTGCCCATCCTCAAATCCAAGCATAAAAAGACGTACTTTCTTACACATTTTTATGTTTTTATTTATGAAGAACCCTATCTCATGCCACATAAAATATTGATTAAGTTTTTGTCATGCTGTTTGTCTTACTAACATATAATTTTGTAGTAAGAACGTAAGCTAGGAACTCAATGACTAGTAAAGAAGTATTTAGTGCCCCTTTTGCCCTTCATCGCCTTTGAATGATCTTGTCTTGTGAGATGCAATATCTAGTTTAAATCAAAAAAATAGGACTGAGAGAATGAGATGCTTACATTTGTCTTTGGTCTCTAGGTTATTCCTCACTTAATGTCTGTACTTTCTCACCTACCCCAGTGGAGTCTCAGAAAGAGTAGGTGGAACCCCATTAAAATGGAAACAAACTGACCAATCACCAGAAAGAAGCATTCTCATGCAGCAGTCTAAATATTTTTTCTTGCAATTATAAAAATTCCATAGTCAACAGCATAAAAAGTTATGTACAGTTTAGCAAAAAGTCTGAACCTTTGTTCATTGGTTGAATCCAGAAATATGCATAAAGAGACATTAATTAAATCACTCTGGATCCAGGGCTGAAACATGTTTCATTTTTTACTTCCAATAGAATTTATGCTCAATCATATCACCAAAGAGAGACTATCAGGGATAGTGTAGTAAGTTAAAATTAAACATTATCATTCTGAAGTAAGGTACCAAAATAGAGATGTTCCATAGTTGAATGTAATTCCCTATTACTAAATTCTCAGGTAAAAATAAAATTGAAAATGAACATCCTCATAAATAAAATTGCCATGACATTAAATTCTCTCTAGAGTCAGAATATCTTCACAGTGAGACTGGATAAAAAATCATTTCCCCTTTGGAATGCTTTATATTCCCTTCTCAAAATACTCCCAATGACTTAGTTTAGTTGGGTCCTATTCAATATCTGTCCTTCTACTGATTTCTACTGAGTTGGATACTTGATTGTGAGGTCCTAAAATTATTGTTTTACTACAAAATTCTAAAAACTTTTGTTCTTGTACTCAAGCCCAAATTTCTTAAACACAACTCTTTCCAATAAAGGAATTTATTATTATGTACTCAAATTTCTAAAGGTAATGTATTTTCCATGACCGATTTATTTTTAATATATATTTACCAGCCAATAATTGGGATGCCAGCTGCACATGTGTAGTCAAGAATTAATTCTTGTAGTTCTGTTTAATCCTTACATTAACTACACCTATTGCTCAATTACTCAAGGCTCCAATGTAATTTGAGGTCTGGGTTACAGAATCATTCTTTATAAATATTAGATTTGTCAGAACATAACCTTCATCTTGAATGATAAAAACATCCCCTTTGTTTCCTCTTCTTCTCATCCTTCCATCTGGATCTTTTCTTCAAAAGCATGTATCTCTCTTTTCAATTTGCTTAATTGTTTTTTTTTCCATTTGCAAATGGTATTTATTGCTTTTCCTTGAGAGTTTTGTGAATTTACCTAAATGAATGAATGAATGCATAAATAAATACATAAACAAACAGACAAACAAACAAACAAACAAACATTTACAATGAATTTGTTCTGAGAGGTCAAGAGGTGAGGTCCTGTGCTGCCTGGCCAGTAGCTGAGGCTATTCCCTGTTCCCCAGCTGCCCCCTTAACACACTGCATGACATACATCAGTCACATCCACTTTAATGGTACAGAGGTTTATTTGGGGTGGGGTGGGGGTGCTCTTTTGCCTTCCTGCTATAAAATTGAAATTTTCAGTTCATTCCTGAAAAAATAAATTGGTCAATCGATTCACTTTGTTCTGCTTCTACTTTACACAAAGCTTCATACTCAACCTGATACCTTTCTAGCTGTACCTTCTTTTCTGCTAACAGTGCTCACAGTTGCTGCAGTTGGTCTTCTTTCTGTTTTGGTATAGATTTCAGCAAGTTCTGAGCACCAATGGCCTTCATCTTCTCATTCTCTGCTTCTTTGGAAAGTTGATCAATAAGCTCAGTTAGATCAAAAACAGTTTTCTGAAACTGGCCAATGTTGTTCACAAAATCCTTGCACTCTTCCTTGAGCTCTATGGTCTTCTGGGTAAACTCTGGGTCAATCACCCGAAGCTTGTCAGCTCATCAAAGGGCATCCCTGCCTTGCCCAAGATCAACCCATTAGCTGCTCTCACCTGTCTAGTAGCTCTGGAAATCAAATGATATTTTATTACTTCTGGAGCTTCTTGTATTAACTACCACGGCTGAGTACTCTTCCGTCAACACTGGGCCAGGACCAGTACCACGCCCCTTGCCTCTATGCTGTCAACCAAATGATCAGCTGTGCATGATAACTCCACAGTTACTCTTTTGTCTCTCCTGATTCCCCATTTTGTGTCTAATTGTCCATAACATAAAAAACTGATGAGCTGTTCTCAGTTACCATTATCTCATTTACTTTGTTAGATCAACCTGTTGACCTTCCTGTATTTATTCTTGAATCCTTCCATCTAAATGGTAATTTTAGAAATTTATTTTGAATAATAACAGATACATAGAAATTTGATAATGTCATTTGGAGAGATGTCATGACATATGTCTCATCCTTTTCCAATCATTTATATCTGATAAAAATACAGTAAGATATCAAGCCAGAAAACTATAGTTGGAAGGTGTGTTTGCACCACTGTATCATGGTAATATGTAAGTAAGCAGTCTAGTAAATTCAGTTATCTCAAAGCTGCTAATTTATTTGAAGAGAATCTTTGATCACGTTTGCTTCTAAATTTGTGTAATTAGGAGTACATAAGATCAAATTCCAGTCTCTTGTACCAACAGTAACCATCTGGTTCTGTAAGAAATGCTCTGTCTGCAACTCTGGGATATCAACCATTCCAAGAAATGTGTCATCAATTTTTCTGGACTTTTACCACCATGAATTACTTTCCATTTGTGCCACCTACTCTTCACTGCTAATCATTAATACTTTTTATTAGAAGTAGATATAGGTTTTGCCTAACAAAGCTGTACTAAGCACCAGTGTATTCATAGCTAGGAGTGTGTATCTCTAAAGAGAACATAATTATATGTATGAAATAGGAGTCTATGCTAAACCTCTAGTGATAATCATAAATCAAAGGGCTGTATTTATTTAACTCAAGAAAAAAATAGTTCACAACACACAATTAGATACCCAAAAACACACATCTAGAGAAGATTCACAATCTCGCCCATATTTCTAGCACTGACCTTGACTATGGCTCTCTCCCCGCAGTGCTATTCCTTATCTACTACAACCTACACCACAAAATTCTATACAGCTTGCCTGAAAATATTTTACCTACTCATTCTGGGGTCCAATTAACTCTTATATAACTACATTTTACTTATATCTTCATTGATATCAGATTCCATTGTTAAGAAACACTTAAAATGCATTTATTAGTTTCCTAGTTCTCATCATTAATTGAAAAATACAAAAAAAAAAAAAAAAAACCCTGATAGATAACTAATCAACCTCCTGTTTTCTTTAAGCTTCCTTTTTTGTTTCTTTACTACATTATAAGTGTCATTATATTTTCTTATCGTTATATTCTCAGCACAAAATAGAGTACCTTAGGTATTGTGTTATCAAAAGATAATAGGAATGAAATAATTCAGGATTTTCTCCCCCCACTTCTTAGATAAAAAAATTATAACGAAACTACATGGGCATAGGTATAAGCAACTAAAAGTCATTTTTTGGTTGGTGGCTCCATGTCTATGGACTCCCTGGGGCCTAGATTCAGTGAAGGGGAAGGCCTGGTGTGCAAACCACATTTTCCTAGGCAAGGTGAGGGGGAAACGACTGGAGTGTACATAAATAAAAAATTGAAAACAGAACTTTCAAAAATGTCATTTTTTTAATCTCTGCCAGCAAATTATTAAAAACTTCAACAGGAGTCAGGGAGAAGATTTCCGTCATCCTTAAACATCTGAATAGCGCTTTTAGGTCTTGTTCCACAGACTAGATGTTGAAATGACAAATATGCCAGTGCAGAATTAAGAGAGGGAAACTCTGTTTACTTTCAGAAGTTGTGTTGCTTTGGTTGTTTGGCAGTATGTCAGATTGACTCTAATGACTTCCTAGATAGCTCCATCTAGAATGGTTTCTGAGAAGCTTTCTCCCTGTATGTATCTCATGCTCGTCCTTCTACATTCAATAAATATTTTCTATAATATTAGAGAAACTTGAAGTCATTAGTCTGATCTTGTCAGGAAGCTGTTTGGTACAGATTTTAAAGAAAAACCCCAAATGACATATGCAAGAGAAAAATGATTGATAAGTTAGGAATTTCTAAGAGACATTACTGCACAATTAATATTTTGATGGTATTTTCTTTTCTCTTTTATCTCCTCTTTCAACTCTATTAGGTCTATTTTTAGAAGAGATTTTCCTCCAGAGAAACTCTTTAACTGGTATCATTAATGGAAGTTAATATTCTCTTTTACATTCATTTCAAAGTTCTCTCACAAACTATGTTCACTCCTATGGGAACCAAGGGACAAAGTATACTCTTTCCTCTATAAGTTGCTTTTGATTGTGGTGTTTATTTATTTACTTATTTTTAAGCTCTTAACATCTTTTTTTATTAGATATTTTCTTTATTTACATTTCAAATACTATCATGAAAGTACCCTATACCATCCCCCTGCCCTGCTCTCCTACCCACCCACTTCTTCCTCTTGGCCCTGGCATTCCCTGTGCTGGAGCATATAAAGTTTGCAAGACCAAGAGGCCTCTCTTTCCAATGATGGCCAGCTAGGCCATCTTTTGCTACATATGCATCTAGAGACACGAGCTCTGGGGGTACTGGTTAGTTTATATTGTTATTTCACCTATAGGGTTGCAGACCCCTTCAGCTCCTTGGGTACTTTCTCTAGCTCCTCCATTGGGGGCCCTGTGTTCCAGCAAATAGCTGACTGTGAGCATCCACTTCTGTGTTTGCCAGGCACTGGCATAGCCTCACAAGAGACAGCCCTATCAGCATCCTTTCAGCAAAATCTTGCTGGCATATGCAATAGTGTCTGGGTTTGGTGTCTGGCTATGTGACAGATCCCCAGGTTGGGTAGTCTCTATGAAGATATGATCAATTCTTGTGCACAGACTTAGCAAGAAATGAGGATGGATAGCAAAAGTTTCTTTTTTAAAACAATACTACAAAAAGTTCTAGCAAACAAATTGGTTGTCTTATACCAGAGATGCTCATTTAAAAATTCATATTCTGTAAGAATAGGCCCAAAGTAGTATGTTCACTTGCTTAGGCCTGGTCTATTCAGGGGACGAAAGTCTTTGTGTGTGCATGCGTGCACACACACACACACACACACAGAGAGAGAGAGAGAGAGAGAGAGAGAGAGAGAAAGAGAGAGAGAGAGAGAGAGAGAGAGAGAAAGAGAATTTAAAAAGTGACATTGGCTCTAATAATATCTGAGCCAAAGCCACTTTTGCCTCTGTAACCAGTTCTTTAAAACTATACAAACAATAAGTGACCCTGTCCCAGTATAGTAATGCTCCCCAATTATGATCTCACCTCTTTATGATGCATGGTTTTCTGTATTTATCACACTCTGTTCCTGTTTTTATACACAGAATGAATGCTGTCAATTTGAATGAACCTTTGCATTTTTATACAGTGCCTTTCTGATCTTTTAGTAACACCATTAATTTCTCAATGAAATAAGTGAAATAGTTTATCTCAAAATAAAACACTAAGAACTAAACAACAATAGTATCAAAAATCGTAACTTAGCTATTGCCTGGATATATTTTTGAAGATTTTATCCAGTTTTATAAAAGCACAATGAAAATATATGGAAACATGAGAGAATACTGAAGATAGAATATTTATGTTCTACATATAATCCCAAGTGCTGTTGATAAGTAATTACATTATTTCAAAGTGACTTTAGTGAGTTAATGGGTTTTATGAAAAATCAACAATTTGTTATTAGTCTAATCCCAGGATAAATATATTGAAATATTTATAAAATAATATGCTGAAACAGAAGACAAAATCTGTTCCTTGGCAAGATAAAAGTACCAGATAGAAGACTATTCATGAGAAAAGGTAAAAAGTGAATTATTTCAAATTTTGAGTAAAATCTTATTATCTACAATGATCATTGGTGCATAAACACTGGAAGTGGTTAGCATTATATGAAAAATATATTTTCAGAAAAAGAATAATAAAAACACCACATGTGCATACATGTATATAGTTTTGAGTATTTGGATATTTTATTGTGCTGAAAATAAAATTAACTTACATATATTGAGTCTAGAAATCATAAAGTTTTTGACAAGAGGAAAATATTTCTATATATCCATTAGTCAAAACTAAAGCCAAAATTAAATGGATCATGAATCATGTCATTTCTGGCAGTTCTCTCTGATATACTGTGTAACTTTACCAGAGCCTTGGTTCTGAACACTCAGGGTAGGCACCATACTCTGCATATACTCTCATCCCATACAACACCACAGAATACTGCTTAAACAACTCTATTCTAAACAGTAATTTTCCCTCTGAAACAAAGCTTTCTGCTCTTCCACAGGAATATAATATTTTGTTTATAAACATAGAAAACAGCTATATTCCTATTGTTACTCCTCTACATGAAAATACCAAATTATTATGTCATAAGAGTGTACTGTGTTAGACTGGTAGATTATATAATTCTTGTTTGAGTTTCTGACTTGGGTTTTTAAAACAAAAGTTAAACTAATTTTGGCTTGGCATTGATAAAGAATTAACAATTTCTGAAATGGCCCAAAACACACTTTGCCATTTTGTATTACATTTTTTAAATCATTTTTATTGGCCATTTTATTTATTTACATTTCAATGTTGTCCCCATTCCCTGTATCCCCGCTGCAAATTCCCCATCCCATAACCCCTATCTTTTGCCTCTAAGACAGTGTGCCCCCACCCAACCACCCATGCCTACCTCATTACTCTAGCATTCTATAACATTGGGATATCATGCTTATCATATCCACTGAACCAAGAGCCTCCCATCCTATTGATGTCAGATAAGGCAATCCTATGCTACATATGTAGCTGGAGCCATGGACCCACCTGTGTATACTCTTTGGTTGGTGGTTCTGTCCCTGACAGCTCTAGAGGTTACAGTTAGTTGATATGGAGTTATAATCTACTTCAGCAGCTTTAGGTCCTTCCTCTAACTCTTCCTTCAGAGTCCCTTGGCTCAATCCAATGGTTGGCTGCAAGTATCTGCTTCTGTATTACTCAGTTGCTGGCAGAACCTCTTGGAGGACTTCTATACCAGGGTCCTTTCAGCAACCACTTCAAAACATCAACAATAATTTTGGGGTCTGGTATCTGCAGATGGGATGGATTACCAAGGTGAGGTGATCTCTAGATGGTTTTTCCAACATGGTGAGGTGATCTCTGGATGGCCTTTCCTTCACTGTGAGGTGGTCATTGGATGACCTTTCCTGCAGTCTCTGCTCCATTTTTTGTCCCTGCATTTCTTTACTCAGAAACACTTGGAGATAAAAAATTTAAAATGGGTAGGTGGCCTCAATTACTTGACTGGGGGCCGTGCCTATCTAATGGTAGTAGTCTCTACAGGTTCTATATCCCCATTACCAGGTATTTCAGCTAATGTCATTCCTCTTGGATCCTGGGAACCTCTCTCTTTCCTGGTATCTGGGCCTTTCTAGTGGCACCTCCTCACCCTGTTCCTTACCCCCACAGCCACATATTTTGATTAATTTTGCTGAATCTCTGAACTTATCTAACTCTTCCCATACCTGACATTGCCCCCAATTTCTCCTTCCCTCTCCCCTCTCCCTTCCAGGTCCCTTCCTCTCTTTCTACTTCTTGGAAATATTTTGTTCCCCCTTCTATGTTAGGATTGAATCATCCAAACTCCAGTCTTTATTCAGGTTAAGCTTCATATGGTCTGTGATTTGTGTCATGAATATTCTGAGCTTTTGAGCTAATATCCATTAACAGTATATATGATGTGTGTCCTCTTGGGTCTCAGCTATATCTCGCAGAATGATATTTTCTAGTACCATCCATTTACCTGGAAATTTCATGAAGTCATATTTATTTATTTATTTATTTATTTATTTATTTATTTATTTATTTACTTACTTACTTATTTATTTATTGAGACAGGCTTTCTCTGTATAGCCCTGGCTGTCCTGGAACTCACTTTGTAGACCAGGCTTGCCTCGAACTCAGAAATCCACCTGCCTCTGCCTCCCGAGTGCTGGGATTAAAGGCGTGAGCCACCACGCCCGGCTGAAGTCATTGTTTTTAATAGCTGAGTAGTACTCCATTGTGTAAATGAACCACATTTTCTTTATCCATTCTTCCTCTGAGGGACATCTGGCTTGTTTCCAGTTTGTGGCTATTATAAATAAGGCTGCTATGAACATAGTGGAGCATGTGTCCTTGTTATAGGTTGTAGCATCTTTTGAGTTTATGCCCAGTATTGGTATAATTGGGTCTCCAAGTAGAACTACTTCCAATTTTCTGAGGAACCACAAGATTGATTTCCAGAGTAGTTGTACAAGTTTGCAATTCTGCCAATAGTGGAGGAGTGTGCCCTCTTTCTCTACACCCTACCTAGCATTGGTTGTCACCTGAGATTTTGAACTTAGCCATTCTGATTGGTGTGAGGTAGAATCCCAGGATCGATCATTTTGATTTGGATTTCACTGAAGACTAATGATGTTGAACATTTCTTTTGGTGCTTCTCAGTCATTTGAGAGTCCTCAGTTGAGAATTCTTTGTTTAGCTCTGTACCACATGTTTAGTTGGGTTCTTTGGTACTCTGAAGTGTAACATGAGTTTTTTGTATGTTTTGAATATTAGTTCTCTATTAGATATGCTGTTGATAGAGATCTTTTCACAATATGTAGGTAGCTGTTATGTCCCATTGACAGTGACCTTTGCCTTACA
Organism: Mus minutoides; assembly: GCA_902729485.2. Classification (NCBI taxonomy): domain Eukaryota; kingdom Metazoa; phylum Chordata; class Mammalia; order Rodentia; family Muridae; genus Mus; species Mus minutoides. The sequence continues at coordinate 172,839 of LR749676.1, read as the reverse complement.
GAAACTTTTCAATTTTATGACGTCTCATTTGTCAATTGTTGATCTTAGTGCCTGAACCACTGGGTTTTGTTCTGCTGTACAGATGTATACAAGGCTCTTTCCCACTTTCTTTTCTACTAGATTCAGTGTATGTTGTTTTAAGTATAGGCCCTAGATCCACTTGGACTTGAGATATCTACAAGGAGATAAAAATAGATAAATTTGCATTTTTTCTACATGTCAATTGCCAGTTGAACCAACACCATTTGCTGAAAATGCTGTCTATTTCCATTGGATAGTTTTTGGCTTCTTTGTCAAAGATCAAGTGGCCATAGGTTTATGGGTTCATTTCTGGGTCTTCATTTCTATTCTTTTGATCTACCTGTCTGGCTCTATGCTAATACCATGTGGCTTTTATCACTGTTTCTCAGTAGTACAGCTTGAGTTCAGGGATAGTGATTTCCCCAGAAGTTATTTTATTGTTGAGACTGTTTTTTACTATTCTGGACATTATTATTATTATTATTATTATTATTATTATTATTATTATCCCAGATAAATTTGAGAATTGATCTTTCTACCTCTATGAAGAACTGAGTTGAAATTTTGATGGAGAAAGAATTGAATCTGTAGATTGCTTTTGATAAAATGACCATTTTTATTATGTTGATCCTGCCAATTCATGAGCATGGGAGATCTTTTCATGTTCTGATGTCTTCTTTGACTTTTTTCTTTAGAGACTTGATGTCCTTGTAATACAGATCTTTTACTTGCTTGGTTAGAGTCAAACCAAGATATTTTATATTTGTGACAATTGTGAAGGGTGTTTTTTCCCTATTTTTTTAACTCAGCCAGTTTATCCTTTGTTTAGAGGAAGGCTACTGATTTGTTTGAGTTAATTTTATATCGAGCCACTTTGGTGAAGTTGTTCATCAGCTGTAGGAATTTTTTTGGTTAAATTTTTCAATCTCTTATATATAGTATCATATCATCCACAAATAGTAATATATTGACTTCTTCCTTTCCAATTTGTATCCCTTTTACCTCCTTTTGTTGTCTAATTTCTCTGGCTAGAATTTTGGATACCATATTGAATAGACAGGGAGAGAGTGTGCAGCCTTGTCTAGTTCCTGATTTTAGTGCAATTGCTTTAACTTTCTCTCCATTTAGTTTGAGGTTGCCTGTTGGTTTGCTGTATATAGCATTTATTATGTTAAGCTATTAGTCTTGAATTCCTGATCTTTCCAAACTTTTAACATGAAGCAGTGTTGTGTTTTGTCAAAGGCTTTTTCAGCATCTAATGAGATGATCATGTGATTTATTTTTGTTTATTTCAGTTTGTTTATATAGTGGATTACATTAATGGATTTCTATACATTGAAACATTGCTGTATTTCTGGGATGATGCCTATTTGATCATGGTGAATAATCATTTTTATATATTCTTAGACTCTGTTTACAACAATTTTATTGAAGAACATTGCATTGATATTAACAAGAGATATTGGTCTGAAGTTCTTTCTTCACTGGAACTTTGTGGTTTAGGTATCAGCTTAAATGTTGTTAGGGACTGTTCCCTCTGTTTTTATATTGTGGATTAGTTTGAGCAGTATTGGTATTAGGCTTTGTTTTGGGTCTGATAGAATTCTGTACTAAAGCTGTCTGGCTCTGTAAATTTTTTGATTGGAAGACGTTTAGGAACCACCAGACTGATTTCCAGAATGGTTGTACCAGCTTGCAGTCCTACCAGCAACGGAGGATTTCCTCTTTCTCCAAATCTTTGCCAGCATCTGCTGTCACCTGAATTTTTTATCTTAGTCATTTTTACTTGTGTGAGGTGGAATCACAGGGATGTTTTGAACTGCATTTCCCTGATGATTAAGGATGTTGAACATTTTTTCAGGTGCTTTTCAGACATTCGGTATTCCTCAGTTGAGAATTCTTTGTTTAGTTTTGTGCCCCATTTTTAAATGGGGTTAATTGATTTTCTGGAGTCCATCTTCTTGAATTCTTTGTATATATTGGATATCAGTCTTCTATCAGATATAGGATTGGTAAAAATCCTTTCTCAATCTGTTGGTGGCCTTTTTGTCTTATTGACAGTATCTTTTGCCCTATAGAATCTTTGCAATTTTATGAGGTCCCATTTGTTGATTCTCGATCTTATAGCACAAGTCATTGCTGTTCTGTTCAGGAATTTTTCCCCTGTGCCCATATCTTCAAGGCTTTTCCCCACTTTCTCCTCTAAAAGTTTTAGTATTTCTGGTTTTATGTGGAGTTCCTTGATCCACTTAGACTTGAGCTTTGTAAAACGAGATAAGAATGAATAAATCCATGTTCTTCTACATGATAACTGCCAGTTGTGCCAGCACCATTTGTTGAAAATGTTGTATTTTTTCCACTCTATGGTTTTAGCTCCTTTGTCAAAGATCAAGTGACCAGAGGTGTGTGGATTCATTTTTGGGTCTTCAATTCTATTCCATTGATCTACTTGTCTGTTGCTGTACCAGTACCATGCAGTTTTTGCCACAGTTGCTCTATAATACAGCTTGAGGTCAGGCTTTGTGATTCCACCATAGGTTCTTTTATTGTTGAGAATAGTTTTTGCTATCATAGATTTTTTATTATTCCAGATGAATTTACAACTTGTCCTTTCTAACTTGGTGAAGAATTGAGTTAAAATTTTGATGGAGATTGCATTGAATCTGTAGATTAATTTTGGCAAGATAGCCATTTTTACTATATTAATCCTGCCAATCCATGAGCATTGGAGATCTTTCCATCTTCTTCCATCTTCTTCGATCTTTCCATTTTCTTAGGGGTTACAGATCTGTTTAACTGCTTTATCTAATTCTCATTTAACTTTCGTACCTAGTGTCTGTCTAGACTATCATATATTTCATCTAGTTTTGTACAGTATAGGTTTTTGTAGTAGTATCTAATGATTTATTTTTAAATTTCTAAATTTATGTTGTTATATCTCCCTTTTTATTTCTGATTTTGTTAATTTGGATCCTGTGCCCTATAGTTAGTTTGGATAATAGTACTACTGAAAAATCCAGCAATACCTCTACTGGGCATATACCCAGAAGATATTCCAACTGGTAACAAGGACACATGCTCCACTTTGTTCATAGCAGCCTTATTTATTATAGCCAGAATCTGGAAAAAACCAGATGTCCCTCAACAGAGGAATGGATACAGAAAATGTGTTACATTTACACAATGGAGTACTACTCAGCTATTAAAAACAACGAATTTATGAAATTCTTGAGCAAATGGTTGTATCTGGTGGATATCATCCTGAGTGAGGTAACCCAATCACAAAAGAAGTCACTTAATACGCACTCACTGTTAAGCGAATATTGGCCCAGGAACCTAGAATACCCAAGATAAAATTTCTAAAACACAAGAAAATCAAGAAAGTCCAACACGTGGATACTTAATTCCTCCCTAGAATGGGGAGTAAAATATACATGGAAGGAAGTACAGAGACAAAGTGTTGAACTAAAATGAAAGAATGGACTATCCAGAGAGTGCTCTACCCAGGTGGTCCATCACATAATCAGCCACCAAATGCAGACACTACTGCATATGCCAGCAGGACATTGCTGAAAAGACCCTGGCATAGATTTCTCCTGTGAGGATTTGATAGTCCCTGACAAATACAGAAGTGGATGCTAACAATCATCTATAGGGCAGAACAAAGGGTGCCCAACATAGGAGCTAGAGAGAGAACACAAGAGCTGTAGGGGTCTGCAACCCTATAGATAGAACAAGAATATGAACTAATCAGAACCGCCAGAGCTCATGTCTCTAGCTGCATATGTATTAGAAGTTGGTCTCGTTGGCCATTACTGGGGAGGAAAGGCTGTAGGTCTAGCAATGTTTGTAAGCCCCAGTACAGGGGAATACCAGGGCCAAGTAGTGGGAGTGGGTGGGTAGGGGAGCAGGGCGGGGGGAGGGTATAGGGGACTTTTGGGATAACACTTGTGATGTAAATGAAGAAATTGTCTAATAAATGAAATTTAAAAGATAACTCAGTGTACATTAAAAAAAATGGGGCACAGAGCTAAACAAAGAATTCTCAACTGAGGAATACCAAATTGCTGAGAAGCACCTGAAAAAAATGTTCAACATCCTTAATCATCAGGGAAATGCAAATCAAAACAAATCTGAGATTCCACCTCACTGCAGTCAGAATGGCTAAGATCAAAAATTCAGGTGACAGCAGATGCTGGCATGGATGTGGAGAAAGACGAACACTCCTCCATTGTTGGTGGTACTGCAAGCTTGTACAACCACTCTGGAAATCAGTCTGGCAGTTCCTCAGAAAACTGGACATAGTATAACAGGAGGATCCTGCAGTACCTCTCCTGGGCATATATCCAGAAGATGATCCAACTGGTAATAAGGACACATGTTCCATTATGTTCATAGCAGCCTTATTCATAATAGCCAGAAACTGGAAAGAATGCAGATGTCCCTCAACAGAGGAATGGATCCAGAAAATGTGGTACATTTACACAATGGAGTTCTACTCAGCTATTAAAAACAATGAATTTATGAAATTCCTAGGCAAATGGATGGATCTGGAGGGTATTATCCTCAGTGAGGTAACCCAATCACAAAAGAACTCACATAACATGTACACACTGATAAGTGGATGTTAGCCCAGAAACTCTGATTACCCAAGATACAATTTGCAAAACACATGAAACTCAAGAAGAATGAAGACCAAAGTGTGGACACTTCGCCCCTTCTTAGAATTAGGAACAAAGCACACATTGAAGGAGTCACAGGGATCAAATGTGGAGCTAAGACAAAAGGATGTACCAACCAATGACTGCTGCAGCTGGGGACCCATCCCATAATCAGCCACCAAATGCAGACTCTATTGCACACACCAACAAGATATTGCTGAAAGGGCCCTAATATAACTGTCTTGTGTGAGGCTATGCCAGTGCCTGGCAAACACAGAAGTGGATGCTCACAGTCAGCTATTAAATGGAACAATAGAGGAGCTAGAGAAAGTTTCCAAGGAGGTAAAAGGGCCTCCAACCCTATAGGTGGAAGAACAATATGAACTAACCAGTACCCCCAGAGCTCTTGTCTCTAGCTGCATATTTAGCAGAAGATGGCCTTCTTGGCCATCATGGGAAGAGAGGTTGCTTGGTCATGCAAACCTTATATCCCCCAGTACAGGGGAATGCCAGGGCCATGATGTGGGAGTGGGTGGGTAGGGGAGTCGAATGGGGAATGGGGAAGAGTATAGGGGACCTTCGGGATAGCATTTGAAACGTTAATGAAGAAAATATCTAATAAAAATTGGACAAAAAAGAAAATATCTAATACAAAAAGAAAAGAAAAGAAAAGAAAAGAAAAGAAAAGAAAAGAAAAGAAAAGAAAAGAAAAAAATCGTTTTAAGAGACACAGATCTCAGGACAGCAGGCATTGTGCTCTTATCTATCTCAGGTCCAGACATATGCTTAAGCAGAGCATCATAAAGACAGACTGTGAGAAGAAAAGACACACAATACCACACTGACAACATGGAATGGGGAAGAAATGTTCAAAAGTGTGCCGTGAGTGACTTAGTTACTCCCATATGTTCCCTCTAAAGCTCCTAGTGTTGCACTAGTATAGGATCAGCAGCTATGAGATATGCAATCCATATATTAGCCTGTGGTATTTCCTATTCAAATCATAGCATCTTGCCATTGTTCCCACACCCAGCTATGATAGCCTTCTCGTGATCCAAAGCATTGACATCCAAATTATATGTCTCTCTTATAGTTTTAGCCAAGAGATTATACAGGGATAAGAACAAATTTCAGAAATCAAAAATTTCCCTCATCTATCTGCTCAGGGGTCAGTCTCCTTTCTGAGATTGTTCCACATGTATATTTCCCCTTATTATCTAATCTCTGTTGCAGAGAGTAACATCAAGACTGAAGTTTAATTTAGAGCAAGCAAACTCTGAGTATTGTGTTCAGAAATGTTCATTCCTACAATGAAGTAAAATGTGTCTGTGTGCTGGTCCTGTCATTGAACTTCTGTCACTTCTAAGACACAATGAATAGTAAATATTCTTTAACAAATGGGCAAAAGGAGCAAGGGAAATCAAGAACAGCTTCCCTCAAAAAAATCATTCAATGTTCTTCACATCCAGGATTGAAGACATGGGGTGTTGTGTATCTCAGTGTGCTTTGGAAGTTCCACCAGTGGTCTTGCCACTTGAAGCACACATTTTCTTTCTCTCTCACACTTTGCTCACTGCCTGTGGCTTTATTCAGTAGATATTCCACATTCATAGCATGTCTAGCACACTGATTTTTCTACCATATCTTAAGGCTTCTCCCTCACAGCTTTAGAAATCCACCTTCTCAAAGACTTCTTACAGAAATTTTACCCTGACATACAATGCCTGGTCTAGCAATTCCTTTGAAATTTGAATATTATAATATTTGGTATGTGTCTTAGTCAGGGTTTGTATTCCTTCACAAACATCATGACCAAGAAGCAAGTTGGGATTTATTCGGCTTACACTTCCATACAGCTGTTCATCACCAAGGAAGTCAGGACTGGAACTCAAACAGGTCAGAAGGCAGGAGCTGATGCAGAAGCCATGGAGGGATGTTCTTTACTGGTTTGCTTCCACTGGCTTGCTCAGCTTGCTCTTTTATAGAACCAAGACTACCAGCCCAGAGATGGTCCCACCCACAAGGGGCCTTTCCACCTTGATCACTAATTGAGAAAATACCCCACAGCTAGATCTCATGGAGGTATTTCCCCAACTGAAGCTCCTTTCTCTGTGATAGCCCCAGCTATGACAATTTGACACAAAACTAGCAAGTATGGTATGTATGACAAATTGTCACACAACTATACCAAAATTTGCCAGTTGATCAAACAATGGCAGTTCCTCTTAGACTGTGATAAGGAAGATTCAAACACCTGGTCAGTTGGAAACAAATCTGCTAAACACTTTCTGGTGGGAGTAGAATAGGCTTAGGTTCTGTATTCCCAGATGGAGACGATTCCAGGAAGTCTATTCTTCCATGCCCTCTGCTTGTTTGTCTGATATGGTCAGTTCCCAAGTTATCACCTCATGTAAAATAGTTGGTTGAAGTGGGATAATCTCTTCAAAAAAAATTTTAACTCTACCTTTAACAATGATTCTTTATCTCAAAATCCACATTTTCTGAATCTTTTACTACAAGTTCTCACTGTAAATCTATTAAAAAGCAGTCAGCAATACCCATGCCACAGCTTGATTGCTGGGCTGATTCAACATCTTCTCAGCCTGATTAATTTAACCACTATTTTAAAATCCAGCCTTGCTCAACAATTCAAAATATAAACTACAGATAAGTTCTTTGCCACAAAATGAAATTTGGTCTAATTTCCAAGGGATTCTGGTTCTGAAGCTGCATTGGCCCATTCTTTATCTTCCATTTTGATTGGTGTATGGCTGGGTTGAGTTCCTGTAAGAAACACCCACTAAACTAGAACTCTGCAAGTTCAAAGAGACTGAGTCACTAACCAAAGAGGATACAAAGACTTGTCCAAGGACTCCAGTATATCTGTAGTAGAGGCCTGCTTCATCTGGCTTCAGTGAGAAAGGATGTGCCTAATCCTGCAAGGACTTGATGCACCCACCAGGATGTGGGAGATACCTGGGGAGAGGGGATTGCCCTCTTAGGTGAAGTAGAGGGGAGGTGGAGGGGGAGGGGGAGCGGGAGAAAAATCTGCTGGGGGAAGCATGAAAGGGAACATTTGGCATGTAAATAATTTAAAAAATAAGTAAGTAAACACAGAAGGAATTCTGTACAGAGAGAGGGGGAGAGGGAGGAAAGGAGGGAGGGAGGAAGGGAGGGAGGGAGGGAGGAAGGAAGGAAGGAAGGAAGGAAGGAAGGAAGGAAAGAAGGAAGGAAGGAAGGAAGGAAGGAAGGAAGGAAGGAAGGAAGGAAGGAAGGAAGGAAGAAAAATAATCACTAAGTTTTGCTTAAACACTCTTGGCTCACTCTTCTGTTGGTTTCAGCCCTTCTGAATACTCTCCTCAAACCAGTTCCAAAGGGTTGAGAGTCATGTTGCTTAGTCACAAGAAAAATGCAGTTCACCAGCACCAATTTTCTATGCTAGTTAGACTCTCAATTACTGTCAAATATTACTTAATACACGGGATTGGTGGGCATTTTATTTCAGCTCCGGTTCAGAGGCATCATCCTTTGGTTCTAGGTGTATAGTATGGAGAAAGATCATGAAGACAGAGATGTGAAGAGGAGAAGGTTTCCATTCTACATCACACAAGTAATAGTGCAAAGAATACACTAAGTACTAGATACTTCTTTTAAGGATCCCACACTCTTAGGAAACTACCTGTTAATGTCCATCCTTCATGGATATATGGATTGCAAGGTTTCAGTTGGCTTTGTCAGGCAAACATCCTATTTTTAATTTTAACATGATCCATGGTATAACAAACTTACTAGGAAATTTAATTCCATATTTGAACATGATTAAAACAACATAATAATGAATAACACTTTTCAAATTATCATTTAATAATCACCTTAGGAGTCTTTCAACATCTGAGAGGGAAAAGCACAAGGATTCTGTGAATTTGAGGCAAGCCTTATCTATACAACATGGTCCTGGCCAGCCCTGGCTACATAGTGAGCCTGTGTCTCAATAAAAAAAAAAAAATACATAGATAAATAATTAAACAAACAGACAAATAATGTCTGAATACTTCAGGGAAGTGGAAAAATATACCTGTAAGTAGAAAATGTAGCTTTAAATAGAAAGAAATCTAGAGTTAAAAGTCATGACAGAGAACTTGATGAAAACCAGATATTAATATAAAAATTCAAGTCACAGAAAGATGAAATATAAGACAGATGAGTTTCAGAGATTTCTCAAAATTACATAAAATTCAAATTGTCTGTCATGTTATACTAAAGAAAATTATTTAGTATACAATAGGAGAAATATAAAACTTTATGTAGAAAATAAAGAACCAAAAAGTAGATTAGGTCCTGTAATTTGCCTTAGAATCACACCAGTCTTCCACTGAAAAGGCAAGGAAGTGACAACTTTATAGTATCTATAAGTAATATACATTAGGTACAAATTGGTGAAGGCAGGATGATGGGAAAGTATAATTTATACAAAATAAATAAACAAAAAACAGAACTAGAATTGTTAGTAGAAGAGCAAGTAGTCTAATTGAAGATACTGTGACTGGGTGTGTTGTGAAGTACACACACACAAAAAATCAAAGCCTGGCATCTTTAGAGAAGCACACAACAAGGGACAAAGGAGAAAAACATCTCAACAGCATATTCATTATTCATCCTGTATTGCTTAGCAGGAAACCTGACAGGATTTAGAAATTTCATCAGTACTGTGCACAGTCAACCTCTTGGGAATACACAGAGAGAACTCACATTGACAGTATGTCTGAGAGTCTTGAATGGTTCATGGCTTCAGTTTGCATTTCTACCTCCAGGCACTGCTCTAGGGCCAGTAAGCATGCCCCTGATGTTTCATGCAGTTCTCATGACTTTGGCCTCCCCAAAGCTTCATCTAGTCCCTTGCCACATTCTCACAGAGAAAGTCTCAGCACAGAGAAAGTCCTTGCTGATGCCAGGCTTAGCAAGTACCCCTCAGTACCCCCCAGAGTTACCAGCCACAAGCTATGATCCTGCTATCCTGCCAAGAGCCACAGACCCCATAGTAATAATTCCAAAGCAGTGAAACTTAGATAAAACTAAGGAAAATAGACTAAAAACCAAGTCTAACCTGTTCAAAAGGTTCAAAAATTCACAGAATTCATTAATCATTAAAAAGCATCTCAATGAATTTACAGAGGAATGACACCAAGAAACAAGTGATTGAAATAAGAAGGAAAATCACGTTATCAAAATAGAATTCAACAAAATTATGAATATTTTATGAAAATAAAATATTCAAAATCAAATGAAGGTAGAGATTTAAAACTGAAGGTAAATAAAAATAAAATCAGTGAAAAGCTCCAGGGATAGAATGAGCAAATTACAGCAAAGAGAGGACTGAAGGAAACTAACACAAGTTAATACTCAATGAAGCCCAGGGAATAGAGGCCTCTTCAGTGAGTCATGCACTGAAGCCCAGAGAGCAGTCTTTAATATGCCACTTCACCTTCCAGAAATTGCAGGTGTGTGACACCCAGTTTATACAGCTGCTGAGTGAACTCAGCTCAGCCAGCCAGAGGACAGGGTTGCTCATCATTGCCGTGATGATCTTTGGGGCTCACCCCTCCACACACCTTCCAGTCTTCACGGAGAACTTGGAGCACAAAATCAAAGGAGCTCAGGACGGTACTGTGGTACTGTGTTCCCTCACCACACGGACACACTCGGACTGGTTAACTCTCTTCTTGCTTATTTTCTTTGCTGCAATGGGGCTACCTTTTCCCTAACTGCACTCAAATTGTATTGGGAAACACTTATTGTCATGGGAAGCAATGGGTTTGCCTTGGGAAGCATCATACCTTCGTGCCTTGATTCATTCTATATCTAATTTAGGTAACACTCTAGATTTTTGAATTTCTGAGTTTGTGGAGAAATTAATTTGAGGTTACTGGAATTTAATCAATATTTCATATATGAAAATAACACTCAGGGGATCAGCAACGTAATGTTAGGATGCAAATACATTTTCCTATGCTCAGGTGTTAGAAATTCAGTGTCCAATTTCCAACTGTTTTGAGAGTTCAGTCCATTAAAATACAGAAAAGCTAATTCAACATGCCCGCACACCTTTTCACTATCACAGGAGAAGGTGAGCTTTGCCGCCCCACCCATGTTGTGCAGGGTGCTTTCGTCACTATCGGTATTCTGCTGGAGAGCAGGTCTGTTAGACGCAGGACCATCTGCTTGAACTTCTCTGTTCATAGAACTGTGAGAAATCACCATCATTAAACTTCTCAGGATCCAGTTCAGTTATGTAACAGCTCAAAATGATGTAAGACACATGTGTAATCTAAAACATTACACTTGTGCAAAGAGAAGTTAGAACAGACTCCTCTACGGATTCAGAGTAGGGCCAGAAATACTACAGTCAACAATCTAAAATTTCACAACCATTCAACTTTCAAGTGTTTATGAGATCTAATGATAGCCTGATGTTAATCATTTATAATAATATATTATGCATTTGCAAATTAGAAGACTTTTCAGTGTAATCATTCTATCAAAATTGCAAGTATGTAAGATAATGGTTATGCAATTACCTTCATTTAACTGTTTCTTTGCATTCAAATATCAAAGCATAATGTAATGTAGCATAATAATGTATAATTTTCTCAATTATAAGTCAATAAATTTTCATGGATTAAAATCATTTAAAGTGTGTTTTCAAAACACCATAGGACTAGACTATGAAACAACAACTACAGAAATGTCAAAGTACATATGACTTAAGTAAATCTAAATAACACTTAAACAAGTGAAATTCAAAGTAAAAAAAATAAAACTCACATATAGTGTATGGTATAATTAGGGCTATTGATATTCAGAAATATTTTTTAGATTTATTTATCATTATATATAAATACACCATAACTGTCTTCACACACACCAGAAGAGGGCGTCAAATCTCATGACAGATGTTTGTGAGCCACCATGTTGTTGCTGGGATTCAAACCAGGTCCTTTGGATCCACAGTCAGTGCTCCTACCCACTGAGCCATCTTGCCAGCCCAATATTCAGAAATATTAAGAACATGTTTGCTAACTAAACTTAAAGCAATCCATAAGAACTCATTCATCAACACAAAACTACATTTACAAGAGTATTTCATTGTTTATTTCTTTTCTTATTATATTTCATCCTTTTTTAACATAATTCATTTCAAACTATAACCATTCATTGTGGGGTAGGTATGAAGATATAGATTAATTAAGCCTACTTGGAAAATTAAAAAGGGCATCATTCATGTGAACTATCAAGAACAGACAAATTTTCAAAGAGATACATCGAGTTTGGAACAGTGGCAAAACTCAGCTTTTAAAGTGTTTATTCAATATGGAGGGAATAATAGTTTCAATTTCCAGCACTTCCTAATACCAGGCATGTTGGAGCATACCCCAGACTCAGTAGACACAAAAAGAAGAATCAGAAGTTCAAGACCATCAAAACAAATATAATAAAATGGGAAGAAGAAAGAAAGGGAGGAAGGATGAAACAAAGAAAGGAAGAAAGGAAGAAAGAAAGAGAGAGAGACAAAGAGAGAGAGAGAGAGGAAGGAAGGAAGGAAGGAAGGAAGAAAGAAAGAAAGAAAGAAAGAAAGAAAGAAAGAAAGAAAGAAAGAAAGAAAGAAAGAAAGAAATGGTTAGATTTTGTCATTTTTACTTTTCTACTTTTAAAAAACAAATTCTTTTTTTGTGTTCTAATAACCAAGAAAATCTCAGTTATACCAGTTCATATATTATCTTTACATTTATGAGTTATTTAACTTTAAAATTATTTCTAAAGCTGATATTGATAGATAAAGTAATAAATCACTGGATATTATATTACAAAATCATGTCTATTGATTTCTCTCTTAAAAATAGGTTTGCTAACTACAACACTATTCAACATGTCCCCAAAGATAAATAGAAACATCACACTATATTAAAGACTATTAAGTAAAATGATTCAAAAATATATTTTAAATAGTAGTGTATAAAATCCAGATATAGAACAAGGGTGAGGTTGTTACTCTCTTTCTTGCATGTAAATCTACTTTCCAAATGTGGTAGTGTAACATGTGTCTCTAAGATAAGTACACAATCTAATTTTAAGTGCTCTTTTTCCTAAAATAAATAAGGTCACACTCTGAGACTCTGTAGTTCCCTTGACTATAATGCACTTTCAAAAGCTTAAGCAGTAACTGTGGTATGAAATATATGCAGTGTTTGTAGACATTCACTAAGTGATTCTCGGCACTAAATACTAACCTCATAACTAGATATATGGTAGTTTTCTAAGTCTTCCCTCTAAGTAACTATCTCTTCAGAAGCAGGCTAGTCAGCAATGATATATCAGTATTAATGTCATTTGAATTTTCTGTACATTTCATGTAAGCCAATATGACATGAATCCAGAAACACTTTAGAATACCATTCAAGTGGTACCAAATATCTCAAAGAATAAGTGAAAACTCAAATAAGTAAAGCAAGTTGTGTTTAGTGACAGATGTCTTCAGTCCTAACACTTTGGAGGCTGAGGCAGGAGAACCTGCACTTCTTCATGATCCTAGGCTCAAGATAAAGACTTGTCTCTAAAGAACACTACCAAAAACAACAAAAACAACAACAAAATAAAATTCTAAAACTATAAAATGTTTAGTACAAACCTATCTTCTTAATCATTGTCAGAACAGCTAATTAGCTCAGTTAATTTCCAAATACACCTCTATACAAGTAAATCTATATTTTCTATACAGAGGCAAACCCAGAACTGTAAGGAGCATTTTGCTAGATGAGTTCTGTTTAAAATTCATATCTAATAAAAGTTGGAAAAAAATTCTGTCCTCAGATGTAACCCCAATCTGTGAGTATTTTCAGGACTCCTCTACTCCTGCCTACAACCCCCCACTTCTCCTCCTAGCATTCTCTAAGAATGGTTTTTAGTAGTAAAGATACATGAATGACTTGAATAAATACCCTATATTACAAGCTTAAATAACACAAGCAGTTTCATTTAACATGTCTTCTGTTGTACATACATTTATCAGGCTTATTGCATAAACAAAAGAATATCATGGGATTTACAGGTGTGGGTTCAAAATGAATATTATAAAAGATTTATTAGTATCTAAGCGAGGGAGCTTGGTAGTTTTCTCTGATCAAGTATGTCAAGTATAATTTGAGTGTCTGTGAAAATATTTTTAATGTTGGCTTAAGGTGTTTTAGAAATTTTATATGTAAAAAATATCTTTGTAACATATTTTAGATTAACCAAGCATGGGTTATTCAGTTAGAGGTCAGAAATCATGGCCACACCTTAAAATAAAAAGTAAATTGAAAATGAAAACAAATCATATAGTTAGCAGATATAAAGATGATGCTTAAATATTGATAAATTTCTAAGATAAGACTTTTTTTTAGAGATTTGCTTATTTTATATATGTTAGTATACTGTCACTCTCTTTATACACACTAACAGATGGCATTGGATTCCACTAGAGATGGATCTGAGCCTCTATGTGGTTGCTCGGAATTGAACTCAGGACCTCTGGAAGAGCACCCAGTGCTCTTTAACTGCTGAATAGTCTCCCCATCTCTGAAAAAAATATTAATTTTACATTCCTCATTAGGACTTTTTTGACAAGTACCTGTTAAGGGATATGGGGAACGAATAATTCTTCATCGAGTAATCAATTGAGTGACTGAATAAACATATGGATAGTTGAGATAAATAGCCTTTAAAATATAGATGCTCTATTTATGAAGAGTATAGCAAGAGCCCATATATCTTGGTTGGATTGAAGTAACCAGGTTCCTTTCAGCCATATTGAGAAGTAGAGCACAGAGAACATCTTTAATACAGAACCAACAGGGCACCCAGGTCTTGGACGCTGGCTCATCAGCAGACTAAATGAAACCTAACATGGAAATACATTTGTCAAATGCAGTGAGTAGAAGCCTTAGTGCCATTTTCACTGCCACACTGAAGCCATAATTCTGCTCTCCTATTCCCCACTACACTTTGAATGCACACCTTGAGTGAGAGCTGAGTGCTTGTCAAGATCAATGGTGCTTTCCCATTATTAAATCATGTGCTTACTTAAAATGATCCTAAGATTTTTACTGTACGGTATAATTTTCTTACTTACTTATTGTAATTATGGTATAAATTGGTACTTATTTATGGAATATTGTAAGAAATTCACACAAGCTCCCATCTGGTCACATAGATTTTAGGTTTAACATAAAATTTATTTGAATGTACTGCTCATATTTAAAAGCTAAGCATTGTATGCACATCTTCTCCATACCCCATATGATCCCATGTATAACATGACCATACCATTTTTGTCTTCTGCAATTATGGATAAAGTATCTTTGGCTCAATGAAAGTTCTGGGGTTTATTTTCTCCTGTTGATTTTTCTGTCACTCATATCTTCAAGCAGGCCATTCCCACATAAAGTCCCATTTCTGTTCTATATTGTTTGTTTTCTTTTCAACCTCTACTCCAGTCTAGGAAAATCCAGAGAGTCACTAAATCTCATTAGCATTTCCCAGTTGTCCATTACATTAAAAATATATATCCTGTGGTTTAAAAGAAAGAGGATAAACATTTAGACATCACTAAACATTTTATACTCAAAAAACCTGAAAAATATACATGAAATGGAAGATTTTTCTAGACAAATACTATGTACCAAAATTAAATTAAGTTCAGGCAAACTATATGAACAATCCCAAAAACCAACACAGAAATAGAAGCAGTAATTAAAATTTTCCCAACCGAAAATAACCCAGAGTCGGATGGTTTTAGTGTAGAATTCTACTAGACCTTCAAAAATGAGCTAATACCAATACTCCTCAAATTATTCCACAAAATAGAAACAGAAAGAACACTATCTAATTTATTCTGTGAAGCCACAGTTACTCACAGATACCTAAACCATGCAAAGACCCAACAAAGAAAGAAAAATTCAGACTAATTTTTCTTATAAATATCAATGCAGAAGCACTCAATAAAATTATTGAAAACTGAATCCAAGAACACATCAAAATGATCATTCTCCATGATCAATTAGGCTTCATCCAGGGATGCAAGAATAGTTCAATATATGGAAATACATCAACATAATCTACTATATAAACAAACTCAAGAAAAAAGTTACATGATTATCTCATTAGATGCTGAAGAAGCCTTCAACATAATACAACATCCCTTCATGTCAAAAGTTCAAGAGATATCAGGAATCCAAGCCACATACATAAACAAGTTAAAAGCAATATACACTCAACTAACATTCAACATCGATTAAGTGAATAAAAAGCAGAAGCAATCCCACTAAAATCAGAGACAAGACAAGCCTGCCCACTCTCTCCCTATTTATTCAATATAGTACTAGAAGTTTTAGGTAGAGGAATTAGACAGAGAGAGAGAGAGAGAGAGAGAGAGAGAGAGAGAGAGAGAGGGAGAGAGAGAGAGAGAAAGATATCAAATGGATACAAATTAGAAAGGAAGAAGTCAAGTTATCATAGTTTGCAGATGATATGAGAATATATATAAGTGACCCCAAAAATTTAACCAGAGAACTCCTATAACTGATAAACAACTTCAGCAAAGTAGGTGGATATTCAATGAACTCAAACAAATCAGTAGCCTTCCTTTATACAAGTGATAAAGGGGCCAAGAAAGAAATTAGGGAAACAACATCCATCACAATATAAAATATCATGGGGTATCTGTAACCAAGCAAGTGAAAGATTTATATGACAAGAACTTCAACTCACTGCAGAAAGAAATTGAAGAACATCTCAGAAGATGGAATATCTCCCATGATCATTGATCGGTAGACTTAACATAGTAAAAATGGCTATCTTACCAAAAGCAATCTACAGATTCAATGCAGTCCACATCAAAATAGCAACTCAGGTCTTCACAGAGATAGAAAGAGCAATTCTCAAATTCATCTGGAATAACAAAAACTCAGGGTAGCAAAAAAAAAAATTAGCAATAAAAGAACTTCTGGAGGAGTCATCATATCTGACCTCAGGGTGTACTTCATAGAAATAGTCATTAAAAGCATATGATATTGATACAGAGACAGCCAGGTCAAGCAGTGGAAAAGAACTGATGACACAGAAAGAAACCCACATACCTATAGACACTTGATCTTTGACAAAGAAGCCAAAACCACACAGTGGAAAGATGAAAACATATTCAACAATGGTTCTGGTCTAACTGGTGTTCTGCATGTAGAACAATGCAAATTGATCCAGATTTAGACTCAAGTCTAAGTGGATCAAGGACCCCCACCTAAAACCATACATACTAAATCTAATAGATAAGAAAGTGGGAAATAGCCCAGAATGCATTGGCACAGGGAAAATTTTCCTGAACAGATCACCAATGACTCAAGTTCTAAGATCAACAATTGACCAATGGAACCTCAGGAAACTGAAAAGCTTCTGTAAGACAAAGGCCATTGTCAACAACAAAACACTATTCTACAGATTGGGAAAAGATCTTCACTAACCATACAACCAATAGAGGGCTACTATCCAGGATATACAAACAAATCAAGAAATTAGATTCTAGAAAACCAAATAACCCAATTTAAAAATGGGGAATAGAACTAAATGGAGAAATCTCAAATGAGGAATTTCTAATGGTTGACAAAAAAAATGTTCAACATTCTTAGTCATCAGGGAAATGCAAACCAACATGACCCTGAGAATCCACCTTACACCAATCAGAATGGCTAAGGTCAAAAACTCAGGTGACAGCAGATGCTGGTGAGGATGTGGAGAAAAAAAAACGCTTCCATTGCTTATAGGGATAGCAAACTGGTACAAACACTGTGGAAATCAATCTAGAGGTTCCTCAAAAAAATGGAAATAGTTGTATCTGAAGACCCAGATATACTACTCTTAGGCATATACCTAAAAGGTGTTCCACCATACTACAAGGACACCTGCTCCGCTGTGTCCATAGCAACCTTATTTGTAATAGTCAAAAAGCTGCAAACCACCAAGGTTTGCAATCCAATCACTATCTAATGAATAGTGGACATAGAAATGTGGATCACTTACAGTATAAAATACGACTCAGCTATTAAAAACTCAGACCTAAAATGGCATACATGGTATATACTCACTGATAAGTAGATATTAGCAAAAAAAAAATTAAAATACTCATTATACAACTCACAGACTGTGAAACTTAAAAAGAAGGAAGGTCCAAGTGTGGATATTTCCATCCCACTTAGGAGGTGGAACAAAATGATCCTCGGAGGCAGAGGGAGGTAGGGAGGTACCTAGGTGGGAAAGGAGAGGGATAGAGTAAAAGGGAGCAGGATTATATATGGTAGACACAGGGGAGAAGCCCTGAGGGCCAGGAGAATGAATGGAAATGTGCAGCACTCTGGCGTGTGGGGGAACTCTAGAAAGTGCCAGACATCAGGGATGAGAGAGACTCCCAGGACCCAAGGGGATGACCTTAGCCAAAATGCCCAACAGTAGAGAGATGGAACTTAAAGAGACCATCTCCAGTAGACAGATGTGTCCCTCATTTAAGATATGGGAGACCCACACATCTTCAAATTCTTGACTCAGAACTGTTACTGTCTCAAAGAAATGCAGGGACAAACGGGGATCAGAAACTGAAGGAAAGGCCAACCAGAGGCTGGCCCAACTTGGGATCCATTGAATGTGGATCCATCCACCAAACCCTAGCACTATTACTGATGCTCTGTTATGCTTGCAGACAGATACCTAGCATGGCAGTCCTCTGAGGAGCTCTACCAGCAACTGACTGAGACAGATGCAGATACTTACAGCCAACCATTGGACTAAAGTCAGGGGCACCTATGGAAGGATCAGGGGACAAACTAAAGGAGATGAATGGAGTTGAAACCCCATAGGAAGAAGAGCAATAACTAACTAGAAACCCTCAGAGATCATAGAAGCTAAGCCCCCAACCAAAGAGCATGCATGGGCTGGTCGGTGGCCACGGCTACATTTGTAGCAGAGGACTGTCTTGTCCTGCCTCAGTGGGAAAGAATGCACATTATCTTGTAGAAGCTTGTTACCATGGAAAGAGGGATACTTGTGGGGTAAGTGAGTTGGTAGGGGAGCACCATCTAAGAATTAAAACGGGAGTGGGGTAAAGAATTAATGATGGGCAGATCAGGAAGGACAGCAACATTTGAAATATAAATAAATAAAATAATAAAATAAAAATTAGCAGAATTCAGTTTTAACTAATGGCTACTGTCCTGATATTTTATAATAGCTAAAGGAAAGGAAACAATACTTCATTCTATTTATTTGAGAAACATCATTAAACAAAGATGAAATAAGTGTTTCTAGTTTAAGGAGTTTGAAAAAAAATGATCCATAGTGTGTATATAGATTGCACTGTCACTCAAGGTAAAGCTGTGATGCCTGAATCTGTTCCATACCTGCAGGCATGGCTGTCAACTCCTATCATGTTTTATTTCTAAAACACTTATCCAGGAAAGCTCAACTTAGCAGCAAGGAGATTAGTGTCCTGTCAGCTGTACGGTTACAGACAGCTTTGTGTTTTATTCAAAGAAACGTAATCATTAGAAAGTGTCATGGGTGAATTTGTCTTTCGAAGGGCGTTTGTCTTCATTCTCAGTTGGCATAGCAAGTGGAACCCAATCAGTGTCAGCACTGTCTCCCAGTTCACAATTCCAGTTATCTTTCTGAGAGGATTAATGGACTAATCAGCTCCTGGTCACATACTGATCCCTGGGAGATAACTGGCATAAAGGATGTGTGGTGTCAGTAGAGAACTAACTGTTTCCCCTTTATGTGTTGTCCTCAGAACATCCAGTGGCATCATCCTACTTTCCATCAAGACACCTGTCAGGAGACCCCAGGATGAGGCTGCAATCGCTGATGATCCCCTAAGAAACCCAGGTCTTCCACAAGTAAATGACAAAGGATGTCTTAACGGCCATGTGGAATTTTTCTTGAGTCACGTGCTTTTATTTGTAACTTCAGTGTAGAACAACTAGACAGATTTCATCAAACCTAAATTAAATCATTTCCTTCTTTATAAAATAATTGCCCACCTAAATTCTAGGTGCCGTGTAACATAATTACAAATTGACTTTGACCTTGTCTGCACTTACCTATGCCTCTCCTTTATTACATTCTAGACTCCAAACTTATCAAAATTTCTATAATGTTGACAAAGATAGCCAAGAATATTCTTTATAATACTCTAGTAAAACTGAAGAGTTTTCATGAACAATAATTTCAACAGAGAAGTACGGGGCGCAAACACCTGCTTTGAGGATTCAGTATACATATTTCCACCACTCTATGGAATGCTTACAGTATGCTATTGGGACTTGGCAATTTGGATTGCCACACTGAGCAATGCCATGATTTGTGTTTCAATTTTTCTAGTGAACCATATTTCTTCCCTTGTTAAAGGTCACATACATTGTCTCCTATATCTTAGATGCCAACATTCAAAGTACTTGCTTAATTGATCTGTAGTCAATCCAACTGTGGGTGGAATGTCAGCTCCTTAGAAACTATATCTGGTTCTCACTGTAGAAGCTCTCAGTCAGGCTCAACTAAAAGCAGTGACTTAGTATCATGGCACCAAGTCCCACTTATGTGTCCTGTTTCCTCATTTTTCATCTTTTCTACCTCTCTCATGCCAAGAAGTCAGATATGTGAATTTAGTAGAATAATTTGCAGGATTATCACCATCCACGTGGATTTTGGAATTGAACTCAGATGATCAGCCTTGATAATATGTTCCTTTACCTGCTTGCTAAGTCATCTTCTAGCTTCAGATGGATAATTTAAATTATGTAACTAACATGTTTGAAATTAGTGTTGGTGTACTTAGAACTGAAAAATCTATAGGTATACATGCATGCAATGCTTTACCAAAGGAAATAATGGAAATCACAAATAAAGCAGCCTTATGCTGCCCTTGGAACTGCTATCATAGATTAGTTGACTGTATCAGGCTCAATTTTGTTCTGATTTGTTTCACACCTTCATTTTCTAAGATATATTTTGATTTCAAGAAGATTCAAATAGGAAATTATTTCACAGAATCTCAATAGATTAACCATCATCAAAGTATTTCCTAAGCTTAATTCAGAGTGTTAAACAATGTTTATGACAATGCCTATGAAATAGCCTTCTTTAGGACCCCATCAGTACATAGATATCTTGCCTATGATGTCTGGCATTCACTGATACAGAGTTGTTGGTGATTATATACTCTCCATTCATATGAGTGTACTCTTATATTTATAACAAATGATTTGAATAAGATTCATATACTGAATATGAATTTAGATTATACACTGCCAGTGGGATTGCAGCTATTATTTAAGATTATGCCACATCATATTTTTCTTCTACACATGTAAACATGTAACTCTACCTTTTATTCTGCTGAGCTGGATTAATAAATTTAAATTATTTATTATTTACTTGTTATAAGCATTGAATTAGCTGTGGTAGTTGCATCATTAGTATTGCTGTTACATACTTAGACACATCCCTTTTTATATATGAACCTTGCCCTTCTAGTCAAACAGACCTCCCCATTGATTACATCAATTTTTTGATTAGTAATAGAATTACTCACCATTTAACAAGCCATTTTTCTCTACACCCAACTACTTTCTTTCCTTGACTGTTTCTCTCTTCTGGATGATTTGCTATAATTTAAAGGAAAGTGGAAATCTGGTGGTGTTTTTTTTTTTTTTTTGTAGTTCAATAAAATGATTATAAACCCACTAAACTATGTAATTATTCCTACAAGTAATTCATCAGAATTATTCCTAGAAAAGACTTCAGAGTTCCCCACCTTGTTCTGGTATATCCTAGTGATGCTTCTGAATTGTTAGCCACCTTTATACTTGGAGCTTCTTATGTGGCTTCTGTGTTGTAATGATTACTTTTTCTTGGGTCTTTGGGGTTCATTTTTGTTATTTCTTATTTTATTGACATGCATAATCTGTTAAATAAACTGATTTGTAATTTTTCTTTAGTTTATTTTCCTTCTTTAAAATAAATGTCCTTATGACGGGCAGCCCAAGGTCAAGTACGTTTGTCATCAATATTCCTGCAGTGGCTGCCTCACCTCATTTCAGATTATTCTTGAGAATCAAGAAAAGGCCATTTTGCTTTGTTGCTGCCATCATTACATAGGCCAGGCCTGTGGCTTTTCTATCCGATAGGACACTCTGCACATCCCTGCTGCCTTTGCACATTGCAGGTCACACTTAAGCCCATTTCTAAGTGTTCTCAGTTAATTTTTTTTTATGTTCTTAGGTTTTTTTTCTTAACTGAATACTTATTTGTTGAAAAGAAAAACAAACAAACAAAAAATGGACATGTGAAACATTTTTCTAGGCCCCTCAATCAAGGGGCCAAGACAGGATGAGTACGAATTTGAGGTCTAGATGACAAAATGAGACATCATGAACTTGTTCTTTATCAAGCTACAATAACTACAACCTTCCAGGTCATATGGGTGTACACATAAATGTGGAAATCAAGTTTTTATAGATAGATCTTATTCTGTGGTACAGGCTAGCTTGTAATTTCCAGTGTAGATAAAGATGGGATGAAATTTTATTTTTATTAGATATTTTCTTTATTTACATTTCAAATGTTATCCCCTTGCCTAATTACCCCTCCAAAAATCCCCTATCCCCTCCCCCTCCCCTTGCTTCCCAGACCACCCACTCCCATTCCTGGTCCTGGCATTTCCATATTCTGGGGCATAGAGCTTTCACAGGACCAAGGGCCTCTCCTTCCGTTGATGACCTACTAGGCCATCTTTTGCTACATATATAGCTAGAGACACAAATTCCACCATGTGTTTTCTTTGATTGGTGGTATAGTTCCAAGGAGGTCTGAGTTACTGGTTAGGTCATATTGATGTTCCTTCTCTGGGGCTTTTGTCCCCTTCAGCTCTCTGGGTATTTCTCTGGCTCCATCATTGGGGACATTGTGCTCCGTCCAAGAAATGACTGTGAGAATCCACTTCTGTATTTTCCAGGCACTGGCAGAGCCTCAGAGGAGACAACTATATCAGGCTTCTGTCAGCAGGCTCTTGTTGCCATCTGCCTAGTGTGTGGGTTTGTTGGTTGTTTACGGGGTGGACCCCCAAGTGTGGTAGTCTATAGATGATCTTTTCTTGAGTATCTAATCCACACTTTGTCTCTGTAACTCCTTCTATAGGTATTTTGTTCCCCATTTTAAGGAGGGACAAAGTATCCACAATTTGGTCTTCCTTCTTTTTGAGTTTCATGTATTTTGCAAATTGTATCTTGGCTATTCTAAGTTTCTAGGCTAATATCCACTTATCAGTGAGTGCATATCATGTATGTTCTTTTGTGATTGGGTTAACTCACTCAGGATGATATCCTACAGATCCATCTATTTGCCTAAGAATTTCATAAATTCATTGTATTTAATAGCTGAGTAGTACTCTATTGTGTAAATGTACCACATTTCTGTATCCATTCTTATGTTGAAGGATATCTGGGTTCTTTCCAGAATAGGCTGTCACCTAAATTTTTGATCTTAGCCATTCTGGCAGGTGTGAGGTGGAACCTCATGGTTGTTTTGATTTGCATTTCCCTAATGACTAAGGATGTTGAACATTTTTTCAGGTGCTTCTCAGCCATTTGATATTCCTCAGTTGAGAATTCTTTGTTTAGCTATGTAGCCCATTTTTAAATAGGTTTATTTGATTTTCTGAGGTCCAGTTTCTTGAGTTCTTTGTATATATTGGATATTAGTCTCCTATCAGATTTAGGATTGGTAAAAATATTTCCCCAATCTGTTGGTGGCCTTTTTGTCATATTGTCAGTGTCATTTGCCTTACAAAATCCTTGCAATTTTATACGGTCCAATTTGTCAATTCTAGATTTTTCAGCACAAGCCATTTATTTTTATTGTTTCTATTTTCATTTTTAGATCCTGTATGAATTTGTTCAATTTTTTCATCTGTTTGGTAGTGTTTTCCTATAATTCTTTAAGGGATTTTTGTTTTTCCTCTTTAACGGCTTCTAGCTGTTTACCTGTGTTTTTCTCTATTTCTTTAAGGGAGTTATTTATTTCCTTTTTAAAATCCTCCATCATCATCATGAGAAGTGACTTTAGATCCTGAATTTGCTTTTCTGGTGTGATAGTGTATTCAGGACTTGCTATGGTGGGAGAGTTTGGTTCTGATGATGTCAAGTAACCTTGGTTTCTGTTGCTTCTGTTCTTATGCTTGCCTCCTGCCCTCTGATTATCTCAAGTGCTTGTTTCCCTCAATATACCTGATTGAAGCATGTCCTTCCTATAATCCCAGTTGATTCAGGATTCCTCAGAGTCCAGCTTTCTCTGTGATCCTGTGATTATGAGCTCATATGAACCTGAGATTCTGTGTGTGTCAGAATTCTTGGCAGTCAAGCTTCCTCTGAGTCCCTAAGATCGTGATGTGACCAAGCTCCTGTTTTCCTGGAATTCTGGAATCCTAAGATCCTGGGCATGTTACAGCGCCTGGAATTGCTGTCTCCTCTGGGGACCGTTGGGCTGTCTGATGTGTTCGAAACCAAGGTATACAAGTACCAATCAGAAGGAACTTGAGCTGCTACTCAGGCAGGTCTCTTGTGTCCTTGCTCCTGCTGTCATAGGCCAATCACAATTGGTTTGAAACAGATGTTGTGTTGCACTTACCAGTGATCCTAAGAGAATCCTCTGGGAACTGTGGGATTGTCCGCTGAGTTTGTGCCCCAGGTGACCCAGAGCTGGCACAGACTTGAGTCCCTCTGGGTACAAATATCTGCTTCTGATTCTTTCAGCTGCTTGTTGGGACTTTCAGAGGGCAGTCATGATAGGCCCCTTTTTGTGAGTGCTCCATCGCCTCAGTAATAGTGTCAGGCCTTTGGACTTCCCCTTGAGCTGGATTCCACTTTAGGACTGTTGCTGGACCTTCTTTTCCTCAGGTTCCTCTCCTTTTCCATCCCTGGAATTCTTTCAGACAGGAACAATTATAGGTCAGAGTTGTAACTGTGGGATGACCTCACTTGATAACCTGTCTTCTTGCTGTAGGTGGGCTCTATAAGTTCCCTCTCCCTACTGTCAGGCATTTTAACTATGGTCCCTCCCTTTGAGTCCCGAGTCTCTCACCTCCCAGGTCTCTGGTGCATTCTGGGGGGCCTACTCAACCTCCTATTTCCCAAGGTTGCCTCTTTCCATTCTTTCAGCTGGCCCTCAGGGCTTCAATTCTTTTCCCTCACTCAGTACCAGATCAGGTTTTCCTGTCCCACACCCCCAACTCGCCTCCCCATCCACTTTCCCTCCCAGGTTCCTCCCTCCCTTCCCACAGTTTTTTCTGTGGAAAAGATAAGATCTTTACATTTCAAAACACCAAAATGTTTATTTTTTGTTTTCATGTTTTAAAAGAATCTTATTTTTGGTAATTATGGTAACATGACCATAAGTTAAATTCTTAATTTATTAACTATTCTAAAAAGACATGAATAGTTTCAGAGCTTTCCATGTTTCCCATATAAGCTCTTGTATTACACCTCAAATGAGATTTACTCTTATATTATCAAATTCACAATAATTTTAGAAGAAATCTGAATCATGGGGATAATTTGTATTTTAAAAAGCTTAAATAGCCTGGCAGTGGTGGCATACGCCTTTAATCGCACCATTTGGGAGGCAGAGGCAGGCAGATTTCTGAGTTCAGGGCCAGCCTGATCTTCAAAGTGAGTTTCAGGATATCCAGGGCTACTCAGAGAAACACTGTCTCAAAACAAAAACAAAAACAAACAAAAAATACAAAACCAAACCAAAACAAAAAAGGCTTAAATAGTGTACCATCTTTTATAGTCCATGAGATTATAATAATTACATTTCTCCTTTCCCTTTGTACCCTTCAAACCTTCCTTTTCAACTTTCTACATGTTCCTTCAAATATGTGGTCTATTCATCCTGCAATTGTTATTGTATGCACATATGTTTAGGAATATGTATACATAAATACACATACATATTTCTTAATTTAACCTTTTTCCTACAGTTAAGACTCAGAGAGCATTATAAAGAGGGAGCGGAAATATTGTCAAAGCCAGAGGATTGGTGCATTTGTTTTAAGATTACATCTTCTAGTAACATCATAAGTTAAGCTCAGAAAGTCTCACCAACACAACTGCTCAATTATGACTTAAACGAGAATGACACCAATGGACATGCTAAAAATGGACTGAGGAGAGCCTTCAAGGCACACAAAACTACAGGCAAATGAAAGAAAGCGTGACTAGGATCGTGACCATTGCTCTTTAGTACCAAATGTTCAGCCATGAAAAAGATACAAACATACAATTTAAAATATTCTACTGCTAGATTTAGCTGTCTTTAAAAATGAGAATCAGCTACTCGATGAGTACAAGTCATTTTTGTGTGTTTTAGTGATCAGTGATTAAACTGAACATGGATTTTAGATATTCTGATTTATCCTTTCAAAAGAGGTTTCCATTAGTGGTTCATGGTTTCCTATCTTACCTTTTACACATAATTTTTGTTTAATATAATCACCACTGTACTAGATTTTGGAAACTAGTATTTAGATTCTTTTCCTTTCAGTTCATGTCATTAACTATACCATTATATTAATGAAGGAGTATGTGTGTGTGTTTGTGTGTGTGTGTCCATATTGTAATTTTCTGTATACTTTGCTAGTTTCATATAGTTGAAGGGTGAACTTACTGCACAGATAAGAGGTATTATGCACAGTGAGTTTAAAGCTGGGCATTGGATGAATGACTATTTTGCATGATATGTTAATCAGCTCTCAACTCGGATGCTGGAAACTATGAAGATGAACCTGATTCGGGAGAGAAAGCTCTAGTCTATTCTTAGAGACATGTGTTGAGCACCATTCACTTAGTTTCTAGATCAATGTGGATAGCTGCTACTGCAAGTTCATCGGTGTTTCTCAGAAGAGTCTGTCAGAGCCAAGAAAACCCCAAATGCAGTTCAGAAGCCAGCACCTTGAGGCAAATTATTTTTATAGAATGAAAGTCTACGAGGTAAATACACAAATTCTTTATCAATGAAAAGTCACAGGACTGAATCAAATAGACTACATCCATCAAACCAAGCTCTGCCTAGAGAGTTTTTAAAGTAATGTTAGCAAAATGATTAGCATAATGAATCGAATACTGTTGTTCATTATGATTTAAAATAACTTTCTAATATTAGTGTCTACTCAGTGGCAAAATATGTACTGGGATCATTTTTTTCCTAGAAGTTTTCATGTACTATAAGCTCGGCCTATATTGCAGTCATGGTGAGATAGAAGGCCCATTGAAGGGTGTCTAGCTAGACCGATAATTAAGAGCATCTCTTCAGGAAAAGATTAATGTTGAAATCATGTTCTAGCTTCCTGGAGAGTCAGTAGTTATGAAAGAAAGGGCCAGCTGTCCTGACTCTCCCTTGGGTGCCTTCTCTCAAAAATAGGGATCCATAATCATGCTCTTAGCATTGGGAAACCATCAGCCTTGGGCCGTTCCTGAAGAGGGAGGAAAGGAGATGATTGAATCTCTTCTCATTACATGTGACCCATGCTCAGGTGTTTCATTTTGTTCTGATAAATAGATTATCATGCCTAGTGAATAAAGAGAATTCAAAGCAGTTTATTATAAAATTATAGAAAATAGCAAACATCTGTGCAGCCATCTAAAGCTAAATAACATCCTTAAGTTATTTCAATGTCCTTATGTTACCAGGCTTACTTTAATTCTAACTTGTTTTCTATCTTGTGTTTGAGAGACAACCCCTTTCCAATTTTTACTGTACAATCCTTCCATTTATGACTTCAGTAGTTAAAATTCATAGGCTTAAATTACTGGCAGACAAAATAGGCATCTCATTTTACAGTCACTCAGTAATACACTGTTAGTATTTAAAAATCTGGACACATAAATTGAATTTTACGTTTCAATTTTTTTCCATTTTATTTACTAAGTGGAATGAATATAATTCTAGTTATCAACTAATGTGATGATTCTGAATCTCTTGTGAGTTATATAAATCCTTGATCTAGACATGACTGTCTACACCTGTTTCCCAGCACTTGTGAGGTTTGAGGTAAAGGGATTCCAAGCTGTAGTCCTGACTCCAAAAGTACCAACAAAACATAGTAGAACTCAAATAAAACCTAAAAAATTATTAGATAATTCATTCCTACTTTCTGAAATCCAGAATTGGGATAAAATGAAGGTTACAAGAGAAAGGAATAGAAGTACATGTCTCTAGACATCTATTTAATCTTTAGAGAAAACTCACATAAAATATAGAATGCTTTCCTTCCTGTGGGATAGGATGCCCATATGATACCTTGCTTTTGTTATTAATAAGCTTACTTCTATGTCTTCATATACCCATCAATACCATCTAATTTAATGCTCAAATATGCACCAGTTGTAATGATAATTTAAATATTAAATTTCATATCTTTAACAATATTTGAATTTGTTTTGAAATTTTTGTGGATTTTTGAAATGATACTTTATATACAAAGCATACCCATGTGTAGGCAAGTGATATGTCTATAGAAAAAGAACCTGCATTGTGATTACTACTAGATTTTAAGATATACCATATTTCTTCTTTTCCTGCATTACTCTGTATACTTAAACTAATTTAGATCTAGGAAAATTCTAAATATGAAGCAAAACTAATTTTATAATAAACTTCCACACAGCTAACACAACCTTCAATTTTTCTATCACTTGTCAAACATTTCCAAGTTTAAATACTATTCTTGCCCTCTTATATTCTTTATCCATGGGGTTGTTATAATAGCAACCCCTGTACTTGATGTAAGCTTTTGTGAAAATAGATAAATATGCACCTCTCTCTAATAACTTCTTTATATACAATTTGGATGGAAAGGCGATAGAAACTACTGTGATCTTAATTTCAAATTCCTGTCATTCCAATTTTTCCTATATCTCTCTTTCCAAAACAAGACTCAAATACTGCATTAATTCAGATATACATATTTGCTTAAGTAAACATTTCCAAATGTCTTTTGATCATTATTTATACCTACAGTCTACAATATCTGTTTATGCATATAAAACATTAAGCATATAATATGGTATTTGGAATTTAACTTTTCTTTCCAAGTTATGCACTGTATTTTTATTTTTTTTAAAGATTTACTTATTTATTATATGTAAGTACACTATAGCTGTCTTCAGACACCCCAGAAGAAGGTGTCAGATCTCATTATGGATGGGTGTGAGCCACCATGTGGTTGCTGGGACTTGAACTCAGACCTCTGGAAGAGCAGTCAGTGCTCTCAACTGCTGAGCCATCTCTCCAGCCCTGTATATTTATTTTATGAATGGCAAAAGCTAAAGTCAGTCATTCCCCTTCTTAAATATTAGATTCAGGAGATCTTTAGACCCTCTCCCCAGAAATATAAACAAAGATAACACAATGTCTTGCAAAATTTGTTTCCTTCAAGGTATCCCATAATTAAGGATTTTATTTATTGTAATTTACTTATTACATTAAAGTATGAGTTGATGTGCATAGTGTTCACTCAGAAAATTTCAGAGTACAGAAGTGGGCATAGGAGTTCCTAGAACTGGAGTTACAGGTGGTTTCAAACTACTATGTAGATCATGAGAATGAATCACAGGTCCTCTGCAAGAGCAGCGAGTGCTCTCAGTGCATGAGCCAATTCTCTAACCCAAAGGGATCCCACAGTTAAGTTAATGATTACTGTATGTTCTTTGGTCGTAGCTCAGTCTTTGGGAGCTCCCAGTGGTTCAGGTTCTTTAACACTGTTAGTCTTCCTGTGGGGTTGGTACCTCCTTGAAGACCTTCAATCTTTTCCCCAAGACTTCCACAGGGGTCCCTGATATGAGTCCAATGTTTATCTGTGGGTATCACCTATCTCAGTCAGGGGCTGGGTAGAGCCTCTCAGAGACTAGACATAAGAGCTGAATTACATAAAACAATTAAGACATAATAGTTAAGAAAGAGTTAAGACATGATAATTAAGCAAATATTAAAAATATTAACTACTATTTTTCTTATTTATTTACTTACTTACTTATTTGTTGCTTTGCTTTGTTAACAAAATGTTTCGTATGCAGCCCAGGCTAACCTGGGATTTGTTACATACAGAAGCATGGCTTCAAACTCATGATTCTTTGGACATGATCTCCCAAGTGCTGACATTACTGTCACATACCACTGTTCCCCCAAATAACAGTAATAAAACACGTTTTAAAAATGAGATCCTGTGCTTAGATTTTTAAAACCAAGAAATCAGGTATGAATTCAATTGGAAATACAAAGAGTTTGGAATGGTAATGCTTCTGTGGGAACACAAATGTCTTTGCTTCCATAATAAATCTAATATTGACAAATCTCACAGGCAGTAAATAACAGGTTTTTGTATTGCCTCTTTAAACAGAATAATCAAATGCCTCCCATAACTGTTCTCATACTCAGCATAAACGGGCACTTCCTGTGAGTGTGCCTGCATGTGTCTGGGTGTGAATGAGCACCGCTCACCCTCAAACTCTACCATAGACATTGTTGTCAATACAGCAAGATATCCTATATACCTAGGAATGGAGAAAGCAAACAAGATTCTCCATCAATTAGGAGGTTACCCACATTCTTTCATTGCTTTGATGGCAAAATCAGTTAAGAAGGGTCCATAGCCTACATGCTACTCTCAAGTTTAGGAAGCTAGGTCCTCAGGTATATACACACTAGCCTCACCCTGTCATAACAGCTTTTGTGATTCCTGCTGCTTGTTCTGAATGTGTGGGTATTTATGATGTGTGATGATTAACACACAAATTGTTCTGCTATGTTGAATAATACTTTAGTAGATTTATTTTGGTAGATTTATTTATTTACTTCTGCAGACTTGAAAGAATCAATGTGCTATTGTGTGGTTTGCAAAGGTGGGAAGGATCTATATAAGGCATTCCATGGATTACTGCCAGGAGTCATGAGAACTCTGTATGACTGAAGTTGTATTGCACAGACTCTGCCAACAAATTAAATTAGCTTGGGTGAAGATGTATCCTCAAAGAAGTCTATTGGATCATCTCCCCAAACAACACCTTGACAGCAGTATTTAATGATACCATACAGAGAGATCAGTAACTCCTAATTCCAGAAACCATAAAACAATGAACATAGGGGCAATTAATCTACTACACTTGTAACTTACAACAGTACAAAATTAACTTTTCATTTCTGTTACTTGTATTCTATTTCCTTTCTTGAATGCATGTATCTTGCAGATTGAATATATTTTTTTACTTAGAATGTTAAAGAGATTTTCAAAATATCATATATATATATATATATATATATATATATATATATAGAGAGAGAGAGAGAGAGAGAGTTTTACTTCACAAGTATTTCAGTGTAATTACTTGGCATGTGGAAATACATTAGTTCATATGTACAAAAATACACACACACACACATACACACACACACACACACACACACACACAGAAAGAATCAAACCTCCTTCACAGGTAAGGAAGGCAACATTTAAGAATTAGAACTAGGCATATTAACATGAAATATAGATTAAACAAATTTGGTGCCAAGATCCAAATAATCTGTTCAGGTCACACCCTAAGCTCTCATCAAGGGTGGATTTAATGAACATATTACAATTCCTTCAAAATATGACACTCTGGTAACCCTATGATTTCAAAAAAAAGAAAGGAGGGAACAAATTGGCAGGCAAACTGCTCTGCAGTCTCTTCATCTCACAAATGCACAGAGCTATTTCATTGTCCAGTTAGCAGGTCAATTGATTAAGGAACCTGACAGCAAAGAGAGTCACAGGCTGAGACTCTGCCCTCTGCTATCACTCATCCATCTCCACCAATGGCCCATGTTCATGCTTGGGAAGGGTCCTTCTTAGATTACATATGCTAAGCACAGGTTCTACAATCCTGCTGTAGGTTGACATGGACCTTTGCATGGCCTTCCCAGCAAGTTATCTCTCTGGCTTGCTGTTATCTCAACTCTACTCTATATATCAATGGAAGCCCGTGACTATAAAAAACAGCTAATGTAAATTAGAAATCAGTACCTTACCACTTGTCTGAACTTAATTATTGAGCCATGAGTTGAATACTGCTTACTCTCCCTAAGTTTTTCTGCCCATAACTCTTCACCTTTCACACACACACACACACACACACACACACAATCACAAAAGAATCATAAGGCTCAGAAATTTCAATTATATAATACCATATTTTATTTGGTTCATTGTTTGAGAGATATCTGAGTGGGAACAAACGTAGCTTTTATGTGATATTTTTTTTTCTCCCTGTAAGCTAAGCAAACAGGCACAATGACATAGAGAGATTTCTTTGTGCTTCACCATTGGCCACTTTCAGTGTCTGTGTTGTTTGTACATGGCCTTCTCCATCCTCCCAGTAAGAGCTTGTGCTCCTACTAGAGGCTGCATACAGCGTGTTGTGTCTACACGAGGCCAATATAAAGGCTATGCATGATATTGTCCATAAAGGAGTAGCCTGCAAGGAGGTAACAGTAAATTCACTTACCACGTTTTTGCTAAAATTATGTGAAAGATAAATAGAAGATAAAGGAAGACAAAGTATCTCAAATTGCAGGAGGAACGAAGGCATTCATTGTCCTGGGCTTAATTTCTGTGGGCTTTATTTCTCCTGGGCTTTATTTGCCTATAACAAAGCACCAGCAGCATTGTTGCATAGATGTTAATTTTATATAAATGTAAGCAAAAGATTAATACAGCAAAGTTTTTTGTTTACCCTCTTTAGTTTTCCAATAATGACATGGACAGACCAAGATTTATTTAATCAAGTCTTAACTCAGTACCTGGGCAGTCATTGATCTATTTTAATCCTCTAAACTAATCTGACTTCCTCCCAGTTGCATCCACATAATACTTTTATTTAGAACCTTTCATGATTTAGCGGAAGTCTCCTGTCACCTCTTTTTCCTCAAACTGGAATCTGTCCTAATCGCTCTCGCTCTCGCTCTCGTTCTCATTCTTGCTCTCGCTCTCCTCCCCCCACCCCCCACTGGCAGAAGCCTTGCTTTATTTTCTCTTCTGCTCAGCCATTGGGTGATCAGCTTTTATTGACAATGTATAGAATAAGTGGTAAAGCACTGTTTATACAAATTTAAGACAGGAGATTCTTGACATAAACATCACAATGCCATGTCCTGTCTGGATTAAAACATCACTGTGCATCAAGTCTTTTTTTTTTTTTTTTGAGAAAATAAAGAATTTTTCATACAATATGTTCTGATCTCCTCCCAAATCCTCCCCATCCTTTAAACTCCATGTGATTATTCTCTCACTTTTAAGAAAACAAACAGGAAAGTCTTCACTGAGAACTAGGGCATCTCATCTGCCAGCTTTCTCAAGCCAGGCTCTTCTAGCTCTATCACTACAGAAGTTAATTCCAACATCTTTGACCATCAAGCCAGGTGATTGATACCTGTTTGGTCATGATGTTAAGACAGAGAATACAAAAATGTAAGAGGAGCCCCAGTGTGGTGAGGCAGGAGTGGGTCAGTGGGTGGAGGACACCCTCATAGAGGAAAAAGGGAGGAGGAAGAGGAGGAATGCAGGGTTGTTGTGGATGGGTAACCGGGAAGGAGGGTATCATTTGAAATATAACAAATAAAATGATTAATAATAAAAAAATTAAAAGGAATAAAAAAAAAATCACAATGCCACGTCCTGTCCTGTCTGGATTGAAGACCTGAAGGCAGAGAAATCAGTATTTGAATAACACAAGGATAAACTTTACACAGTGTACTAAAACATTATGCCTACATTGTTGCCCCCTATAAGCTTATTCTGTGGTGTATTTTTATTTTTAATTCTTTATATGCAGCTTTCTTTTCTCATGTAAATTCAGTTGTCCATGGAAGCTAGAAGGGGTGTTGCATCTCCTAGAATTAGAGCTACTTGTTGTTATGATCTGCTGCTGTAGGAATTTTGAACTCAAATCCTCTTTAAGATCATTCAGGCCCTTAACTACTGAACCTTATTTCTGGCTTTAAAGGTAATCGTGAATCTGATCAGCTATCAGGGTCTTATGCCTAAGACTGGGGTCATGCCATGGACTAGTCACTTGTAATACTTTCAGTTTTGAGTATCAAACAGTTCTGTTTCTTGCAAATGAAACTATGCTGGGGAAACACTGTGTAAATATTGGAGCTGAGTTATGAGCACTTCAAGCTGCAGTGAGATAAAGAGGAAAAACAAGAGAACAAATAGTGGCTGTACTAAATATCATAAAATCCAAATTAGATAAATCAAGAATACCTTTTGCTAAAAGAGGCACATGAAGGAAGGATTCCATTCCTATGTGTCATTCCCAGTTTTTTTTTCTTTTTCCTTTTTTATTAGATATTTTCTCCATTTGCATTTCAAATGCTATCCCCAAAGCCCTCTTACCCTCCCCCCTGCCCTGCTTCCACTTCCTGGCCTAGGTATTCCCCTGTACTAGGTCATATGATCTTCACAAGACCAAGGGCCTCTCCTCCCATTGATGGCCGACTAGGCCATCCTCTGCTACATATGCAAATAGAGACACAGCTCTGGGAGGTACGGGTTAGTTCATATTGTTGTTCCTGCTATAGGGTTGCCGACCCTTTTAGCTCCTTGGGTACTTTCTCTAGCTCCTTCATTAGAGGCCCTATGTTCCATCCTATAGATGACTGTGAGCATCCACTTCTGTATTTGCCAGGCACTGGCATAGCCTCACAAGAGACAGCTATGTCAGGCTCTTGTCAGCAAAATCTTGCTGCCATATGCAATAGTGTCTGGGATGGATATGGGATGGATCACCAGGTGAGGCAGTATCTGGATGGTCATTTCTTCCATCTCAGCTCTGAACTTTGTCTCTGTAACTTCTTCCAAGGGTATTTTGTTCCCCATTCTAAGAAGGAGCAAAGTATCCACACTTTGGTCTTCCTCCTTCTTGAATCATTCCCAGTTTGTTCTGTTAGTTTCCTTCCCTCCTGCCGTTTGAAATGTGAGCCCTCTGATTGCTGTTCTATCCTCTATGCCTGTCTTCACTCAACAATCATGGAATCTAATCCTTTGGAACCATATAGCCAAGTAAACTCTGTCTTCTAAAAGTCTTCTTAGTTGTGGTTTTTTCACGACTATAAAAAAAGAAACTAAAACAGCAGTTTCTACCAGTGAGCAGGCTATTGCTATGCCAGGTCTGACCATGAAGGAATGTGGAAAACTCAGAAACTTTGAACTAGAAAAGTTGTTGAATGTGGTAAACAGAGCTTACTTGGCCATCTTAAGAGGAACAGATTTTGTCTCTTTCACAAATATCACACACTGGTTCAGTGTATTGATGCAGGAGGAGCCAACTGCTTTGTACTTGGTAACATGCACAACAGATGGAAGGTAAACGCAGCCAAACTCAAGAGCTTTCTACCTTAGTGAAATTTCTAGGAGGCTAAAAGTGTGTTGTACGGAGCTATTCCTTGTATAGTGAAGGAAGGGTAACTGGTTCTACCTGGTCTTTCTTATCATGAAGAAAAATGCACAATAATTTGTGAGCCTGTTTGGATTTTGAAGGCAATACACATTCATTCTGGTGTACTACCCCAGCCCATAAACAAAATGACTTCAAAAACTGATAGCTGTGAATGGGACCAAGAATAGGTGAAGGCTTTTCAGCAGGTCCAGACTACTGTGCAGCTGTTCTGCCTTGTGTGGTCATGTGATTCAGCGGACCCAATGATCATACTGTTTTATCACACCAATAGAAAAATCAAACCATACTTTTTTTTAAATTTATAATAAGACTACATTAGGTATGAAATTCTGAAAAAAAAAAAGATATCTTCAAAAGGAAATCAAAAGAAACCAAATATTTAATATCACTGACAAGATGAAACCCTCTACATGATATGGTTTGAGTGGAGAAATTGACGCACAGCTCATGAGATTGAACATTTGGTCCCCAGCAGGTGGTGCTGCTTTGAGAACAGATAGCATGTTGGTAAGCTGGATCCTAGCTGGAAAATGTATGTCACTAGAGAGTGCACCATGGGGCTTGCAGCCCATGATCTGCCTGGTCTGCCCTTTGTTTCCTGGTCTACAGAGAAGTGATCAGACAGTTCCCATATGCTCCTCCAGCCACAGAAACATCTGCTGCCATGCATCCCTACCACGATATGGCCCAAATGATGAACAAAATCAACATCTCCTCACTTAGGAAGCTTCAGCAAGATATTTCAATGCACTGAAAAGAACTAGCATAGCACATACTGTTTCATTTGTAAAATGCTTTAGTTCTAGAATAATTTCTTCATTTTTTTTTAATAAGGAAATTAACCTTATGATTGCGTCCAAGCCACCTCCACAGCCTCCCTCTCACTTAAGCAAAACAAAACAAAACAAAGCAAAACAAAACAAAACAAAAAACGTGCATTGCTGTAATTTGAAATGTATGTTCAGAGCTAACAAATGTTTTATAGTTCTAATGCAAAGAAACTCAGTTTTGGAATCTCCATTAAAAAGCACACACCCACATATGTGTGCCTTCTTTTTTCTCAGATGTATCTCTTGCACTGAATCCTGTGCTTGATTATCTATGCTAAAAATGCCTTGCAGCACATAGACTCTTCTTTGAGAAGCCCACAGCCATGCTCTTGTTAAACAGCTTGCAGTCTGTTCTTACCAATCCCTAGTTCTGCACCACTATAGGTAGTTCTGTAATTCTTTTCCATGTTAAAACTAGGAATTTGGTTTATCCTATATTCATATATATATATATATATATATATATATATATATATATATATATGAATACAATCTTCTTTGGCCATATAATGGATCCAAATGTCAAAATCCAAAATTCACTTCTTCCAGTTGACTGATGAACATAATTTCTGTGAACTAATGGAAGCAGCCCAAAAGAGTTATGCCTTTCAATAGTTTCAATACATGTTTCATTTTAGTAGGGAAGAAAAATTAAAATTCAGACTTAATTCTGCAGTCATCTTCAATAGTTGAAATAATAACAATGATTAAGTATCCTAGTCTGTGTTCATCCATTCAACGAGATTCAATATTCAGTTTAAAAGTCAGTCTTTTCATTTTCTTATTCTCAAGGTAAACAATTCTTTATAAAAGTTCACCATGGTGGTAGTGCAATGGCTCAGCAGTTAAGAGGACTGGCTGCTCTTCCAGCGATCCCAAATTCAATTCCCAGTTCTCACATGATGCTTCCAGCCATTTGTGAAACTTTACCCCGAACTAGGACTTTACTGACACAAACCCCATCCCTAATCAATCTCCATTTCATAAAGACTTACAAATGAAATTTTGGTTTTCTACAAGGAAGTTTCACTGGAGAAAGAAAATTCTTTTAAGGGAAGGATGCATTTCCAGGGGCTAACAGAAAATGTATCTATAGAGAATTCTTCGCTCTCAATGTTATGTCAGAGCTTTTTTATTTTTCTTAATACTTTTCCTTTCTTTCTTCCTTTTTTCTTTCTTTCTTTCTTTCTTTCTTTCTTTCTTTCTTTCTTTCTTTCTTTCTCTCTTTCTTCCTTTCTTCCTTTCTTTCTTTCTTCCTTCCATATATATTATGGCTTCTGGATTTGTGATTTTATGGGATGACTGAGCATGCAAGCTAGTGGGTCTCTGCATCTATATTTGTTTCTTCTGCCTTTTTGTTGGCTTCTTTTCCACTTTTCTTTTCTTTTTTTCTTTTTCTCTTTGCTTTGATTTTTCTGGTTTTTACTATTCTAGTGTGTGTGTGTGTGTGTGTGTGTGTCTATCTGTCTGTCTGTCTAATTTTATTATTATAACT
Source organism: Mus minutoides (assembly GCA_902729485.2). Classification (NCBI taxonomy): domain Eukaryota; kingdom Metazoa; phylum Chordata; class Mammalia; order Rodentia; family Muridae; genus Mus; species Mus minutoides. The sequence continues at coordinate 135,209 of LR749676.1, read as the reverse complement.
AGATGCCTATTTGTTTTATAACCATTGACAAAAGGAGGTGGATTCAGTTGGGAGGGGAGATGTGGGGAAACTGGGAGGAGTAGAGGGAAGAGAAATAATGAGAATATATTGTGGAAAAAAATCTAGTTTCAATAAAAGAAAAAAATTACCCAACTGGGATTTTTCAATGAGGATTGAATGGATAAGTTAAAGACTACTAGATAAAGCAGCAAATATGCAGTAGCCATCCTGAGACAGAGTCCTTCACAGATTTCTTTAAAGACTTTCCATTCTGAAACAAACAGAAGGGACAGCAGGATGGTTGAAATGTTTACTACAAAGCATTGTTTAAATTATAATTTTTGAAGGAATTTTACCTTGTCCCTAATCTAGAATTATGCTAATGTTAATATGTTTTTTGATAAAGATACGGAAGACAGAATACATAATAAGCCACAGTAAGTTGAAACCTGTCACCATGTTCTAGAGAAGAAAGAAAGAAAGAAAGAAAGAAAGAAAGAAAGAAAGAAAGAAAGATGGATGGAAGGAAGGAAAGAAGGAAGACAGAGGGAAGGAGGGAGGGAGGGAGGGAGGGAGGGAGGGAGGGAGAGGGAGGGAGGGAGGGAAGAAACAGCCACTTAGCATGATAAAGATCCTACAGGGTCTCCATTTTCTGAAAATGACAACTTAAAATGGTCAGTTAGTTTTTATGTCAAGGATCCCAAAAGTGCAACTTTTGGAAATGTGCCTGATCCTATCAGCAGTTCTTTCCTTGCTGAGAGTTTGTAGTCACATGGTTAAATTCTGGTTTCTTGTTTCTTGTTATTTCTTTCTTGGAATAAGCACCAGTGACGGAAAGATATATACAAACATATAACTGTAAGTAAGAGATACTTGGACACCTCATAGCCAACTAGACTAATACTACCTCCCCATTCCTCACCAAAGTTCCTGCCAACAGTCTTTTCTTCTTGGGTTCTTTTTCTCTTGTTTCTGCGACTGACAGTTTTGTGTTAGGAACACTAAGTTTGACACACTGTCTTTTGTTCCTGGGTTAAGAAATTCCCCTTCACTCCTACACAATTACCATTCACTCAGAACCAGAGATCTCTGCTCGAATTCAAAGGAAAGGAAGAGGCCACAGCGGCTTATTGCTTGTAGCTTATAGCTGGATGTATAATGTTTTCCCAATACAGAAGATCACAGACCTGCATATTCTCAGCCCAAGCCATGCTCAAATAAGGCTTCCAGGTGTAGGCACTTTAATGCTTTCTTCTCGTAGGATTCTCTCTATATCCACAAAGTAACAGTGCCACCTAAGGCTGGTCATTGGGCATACTGCCCCATCTCAGCTACTTTCATGGGCTTCTGCTCCAGTAGCAGCTTATTTATATGTAGGAAGAGAGCAAATTTAAATTAGCACAAAGTTTCTGGTGTCCCCAAAAAACAAAGTAACTTCCTCTTTGGGGGGAATTGAACCTTGAAATTTCCCAAAGCTTTCTTTTTTCTTACTTTTTGTTTCTAGTCACTGGGCTTCTGTCACTGATTCCCATCCTGTTTCCTAATACATTGAATCTATGCTAACTCAGATTTCCTCATTTTCTTTTGTAACTCAAGAGTTAATTGTTCCTATTACCATTTAATAAGACCAATGTATTTTCTATATCAGATTAAGGATGTAATATCATACCTCCATAGTGGCTTAATTTAGTATTAAGAAATATACATCTGTATATTGTCATCTATAGGGTCCTAAAGGGAACTTACGAGATAGTTCTGTGGCCACCCTTTTCTAACACTGACTGTGACTGGAAATCACAGATGTCTTTTTCTTTTGTGGTTCCCTCCCAATCATTTCAGATCCTTACAGGAAGGAAACTATTAGCATACCTGAGAGACACTATCATAGATAGTCTTTTAAGATCAAGGTAACTGTGACTCAGTAAGGACCTACTAATCAGAAAGTGTAGTCTGTGTTTAGGGCAGGCAAGCAGCACCTTCCTGAAATGTGGGCCTCTGTTGGAACTAACCAAAGTCGCTCTCGAGTAGAGGAAAGCCCACTACTGGTAACCTTAATTCTATAGATCTGCCTTTGAGCTCTTTTCAACCAATTGTTTCTTTAGAGTAAGCCAGGCAAAATGAAGTACACAAGATTACTGGGTAGAAAGGTCTTACATAAAGGTGACTCATATTCGCAAACCTTCACCTTCTCCATGGTCACAAGGAGGGAAGGGAACACTGATGTAAGTCATGTGAGTAAATATGGATGAATTCAAAAAGCCCCTTCTTCTCTCATTGTCACTCATAGGGGAAGAGAAAAAGAGAATTATCAAGCAACACTTAAGTAGGGGTGGGATAAGAAGGAATGCAAGGGGATATCCTAACATTGCATTTATACCTTAACAAGAATATATATATATATATATATATATATATATATATATATATATGTGTGTGTGTGTGTGTGTGTGTGTGTATGTATTTTTGCATTGACCCTGAACTAAACATAAACAAGAAGATAGCATAAAACTGACTATATATATATATATATATATATATATATATATCAACCATAGTATTGTATTATTCTTCAACCAGCTCATTTTTTAGAAATGAGGGATTTTTCATTATTTATTAAGTTTTCAGGTTGCCAGCTTCTGCATTGCAAGCACTTGCTGATTGTGGATGTGGCCTTCCAAACAGTCATCAGAAGTCTGGCTATAGAGGATTTGATATTCTTTGATCATCAGTGCCAATGTCACACATCCATAGCTTTATAAAATTTAAACTTATCAGAAATTATCCATTCCAAATCAAATGTTCTTTTTCTGGTAGTATGACAAACAAAACATGGCTGTTTTCTGACTCTTGTCATTAACCAGTGCACATACTACAAGGAAAGAAGCCAAAGAAGAGAAAAACATCCTCAGTGACTGCAAGGACAGCAGCATGGTCAGCACCCATTCAATAATCCCAACAGATGGCATGAGTGATAAGGAGTAAAGTTTAATGTGCCAAGATCCAAGTCTCAACTGACCCATGAAAACTGGTCAGTCAACAGGCTTTGAATGAAAAAAAAAATTTGACTAAATTTGTCCACCTACATATTCTTAAACACCTAACAGAAAAGTAGATCTAAAATTTAAATGATTTTATTTTATACTCTGTGTAATCTTATTCCCCAGATACTGAGATTAGGTCCATATTAGATGCAATATGGACCACTATTTCTCCCTCATGATTTTCTTTTTGGTGAAAGAATTGTTGCCTAGATACTGGACCTAATGGATTTGGCTCAACTTTCAACACTAAAGCCACCGAACTAGATATGCTGTTTGTTTGTTTGTTTGTTTGTTTGTTTTTTCAATAGCTAAAATGCTAGTTAAATCTTTTCTTTCTTTTCCTCTTCCCAAAGCCAACTGGACAGAACTTCACACTGTAATGCTAGCCAGTGCATTAATAATCAAAATGCTTGAAAGCAGATCATAGGTTCATCATTCCTGAATCAAGCCTTGGCAGAGAGAGAGAGAGAGAGAGAGAGAGAGAGAGAGAGAGCCCAAAGCTAGGTATGGAAGGATGTTCTTCAGAGCTTATGAAAGGATTCCAAAGAGCTTTGATGTATCCATGTTTAAATGTTCTTTGTTCTGGCTTGTGCTGGTTCTTTGGTTATAGCTTGAATTAATAAGTTTTGTAACCAATCATGCCTGCTCACAGGTTCAAATTTCACCCTACCTTCCATTCTTGTCTTGTCTTTACCCTGTTCTCTGCTTTATTAAGATACTTGTCAAGGCTATTCTTGGAAAAATGGCTTTGAAGTTGGTTTCTGGGTTTTCATGGTAGAGGTGGGTTAATCCATAGTAATCTTAGCAGTGATGCTCTGAATCATCGGATTTGAGTACTGTACTCCTGGCTTAGTTTTATTTCCTTAGTTATTTATCATGCAGATGCCTAAATTTAACTTAATTTACATGGGTATCTCTAACAATCCTCAAAAGTCTGAAAGGCAACAGGAGTATAGTCACTAAACCCTTTTATACCCTGATTTCAGCCCATATCCTAAGTGATCTTAGGTCTTACCTCATTTGTTTGTTGATTTACAAAAGCAGTTTGTAGTTCTCTTTCTCAATCATTCATCTGCAAACATAGCTTCTTGCCTTTTGTCATCAGCAGAAGCATGGATCATGGGTTTCTACATAGTTTCTGGTGACAGCATGGCCCATGGACATCAACAGGGACTCTGAGGCATGGGCCATGGATCTCAATGTAGATCTTGGTGGTACTCTGACCTTGGGACTCAACATGGCTTCAGGTGGGGATGCAGACCACAAACATCCACATGGCCTCCATAGCTAGCACAAACTGCATACCTCAACAGGGTTTCCAACAATAGGTCAGAACCTAGACATCAATATGGCTCTCAATTACTAATAGATCATGGACATCGTCATGGCCCTTGAGGTAGCATGTTCCACATACATCAACATGGCTTCAGGCTACAGAACAGACCATGGGCATCTGTATGGTCTTCAGTGGTAACATGGGCCATAGACATCAACATAGCATCAGGTGGCTGCTTAGGCCACTCACATTAACATGGGCCTTGGCCTAGTCTGTGTCTTTTTTATTGGGGAACTGATTCCACTGATCTTGAGATATGGTCCATCTTTCCCTCTCTGATTTTTAGGAGGTTTTGGTAGCTATATGTTTCTTGGTTAGGAATTACTTTAGTTTACTGCCAGGTGTGATCACTAGGGTTTCATGTAGAATATATCTCTCATTATTGAAAGCTTACAGTTAAAAATGGTGACGGAGGTTAAGGAGGTATATAAAAAAAGGAAAGCAGGGTGTTCCACCAAGATCTTCTTAGTTCCCTGGGAATGGGGTTAGAGAATGAGGAGAGAAAACAGTAAGTAATTGGCTACAGTGCTGGAGATAAGATTATGTGGTTAGATGAGAGAAGAGGGAAAATAAGATCTGAAGCTAGGCTACAACCTGTTTCTCAGGCCTACTTGGAGGGCTTTTGGGCATATTCAGAGAACTTGTGCTGGAGTCTGGGGCTGAGACAAAGCACTAAGTGGGGAGGAAGATTAGAGGAGGCAGTCTGACCTCAGGACAGAAAATGCCATATATGTCAATAACTTCTCTTTGTATTTAACATAATATATAGCTACCTAATATAACCTTTACATATATCTACAATATCTGTACAAAATAGTCATTATTGCATAACCATAAACAATTAACTTTGAACCTGTTGTTGGGAAACCTGAAAACTATAAGTATATTATTCCTTGTTCCAGAATTTTTTTAAAAATAATTTTCAAAGAAAATCAATCTATTCAACTTTTGAAGAGAGTATTGTATCACCACTGACCACTTATACTAGTTACTTTTCTATAAAATTTTTAATAAAATACTTGAAACATTTTATTAAAGAAGAAATTTCTTAGTTTTACTTACATTATTCCTATTGTTTTCCATGTCATTTTGGTATGGAAGGCATGTTAGTACAGGAATGATGAATCTGGTCACATGTTATCCATAGTCAGGAAGTATAGAGGGGGAAAATATCAGCACTTAATCTTATATTTTCTTTTATATTCAGCCCAACTGTCAGCCCATGGAATTGTAGCATACACTTTCAGGATAAGTCTTCCCTCCTCAATAAATCTAGTCCAAAAATGTTCTCGAAGACATGACCAGAGGCTTTGCTCATGGGTGATTTTAGAACTTGCCAAGTTGTCAATCAGTATTAATGACCATACCTCTCAAGGCTCTCAGGTACCCTTATTTCATGATCCCAACATTATTGTTCCTACTATATCCAATTAGTCTATTATTATCTTACTGAGGACACAGATTAAAGACACATCTTAAATAGGAATGTAAGTCTTATAAAATAGACATTTTGTTCTTTTGAAACTCAGAAACTGATAAAATTGTCATTTATTATCTTTAAACATTTTAAGTATCATCCACCCGATTTCTTAGGGACAGGCTGCATTTCCTGGAATCTGAAATTTGACAGTATTATCATGTTTGTTGTCTTTATCATGACACAGGCCTGAAATTATAAATACTTTGGTAGCTAGGCCAGAGGATGTCCAAGTTTAAGACTGTATAGTCTACAGAGTGAGTTCAAGGCAATGCTAAGAAAATTAGTGAGGCATATCTCAAACTGAAAGTATAAAAATTAGTTCTGAGAGCATAGGTCAGTGGGAAAACATAACATAAGTTCAGCTGAGAATGTGCAAGGCTCTTGATTCAGTACACACAATCACAAGAAACAAACCCTGAAAGTTTTATCTGGAACCAGTTTATATCTAAAACTTAGAATTCTGAAGTAGTAGGTAAGTAACAGGATATGATTATCTGAACACATTTCATAATACAGCTTTATTTTACAAGCAAAAAAAAAAAAGGAAAATTGAAACAACAAATAGACATTATAGAATTTAAATTTGTTTGCCTGTGTTAGCTGTGTGGTTATGTTACTACAGTTTGAAGAATTCAGCATTAAAGTATGTGAAATCAGAGTTTGTGAAAGAGATTTTGAAAATTAGGTATTTTGATCAACATTGTTGTAATTCATTCATACTGTTTATATGCTTCCAAGGCTATTAAAACATTTACAAATTTAATTACTTCATCCCCTTATTTTAATTTTTAGAGAAGAGAGAAATAGTCTTCATATTTACATAATACTTAGCATGGAGTCAACACAATTAAGTATTCAACAAGCATTTCAACTCAGGAGATGAATTCAGGGGAGGAAATACGAGGGTGGAATTATGGTACACACTCCCTAATAAAGATGCACTCTGTATGCTAAGCTCTGGAGCCTATGACCTGTCAGTTTTCACTTACCAGAATGAAAGTGTTGAAATGTTTCTACAAGAAATGACAAAACAAATCATAAAATGTTTTGGTTACCAATGATGCTTTCAGAATTGTTAATCCAGAAAGCACTTTTGACATTACAGCAAAATTGAGCAATTACCATTACAAAGGAGAAAGACATACTGCCTTCATACAAGTGATTACTGCCCTCAAACTGTGTTCTCATAGAGTTAACTCTTAAATATGCTTACACAAATCAATTTGAAAGAAAAAAATAAAATACTGAGAGGTTAGAAAAGACATTTTTCTTATTAGATTTTGAAACCAGTTTTATTATTTAGAGCAGCATATAAACATAAATAAGAAAATTATTATGTATCAATTAGTTTTCATTGTAAAATGTGTTGGCTGGCCTTTTTGGCTATAGAGCAGTCCTAAATCATTTCTAAACAATAAGCCTGTCAACCTCGCTACCATATTGAGAACATTTATTTGTAAATGGAGAACAGCAGGCTAATTGTCCAGCTGAATACAAAAGTATTATGTCATTGCAGAAATATTGTCAACAAATATTTATGAGCATGAACAACCATAGTGCCACATAGAAGAGAATTATAGATACTATTTTCCCAATTTCTCTGAGTTATGCTTTCAGAAGTAGCTCTTATGCATGGCTATGCAGATGTATAAACCCTATGCTTTAAAGTTCAGATAGATTTGAGTCTATGTTATTAATTGAACTACCTTTCCTTTCACAATTAGTACCAATGTATCTACCTTCGAGTAGAAACTTTATGAATTTTATTTATTTGTGTCTTTTTCATATGCTTTGAACTCTCAATTTGATTATCAAGTGTGGCATCTTAGATATGAAATAAATCCATACCCTTGAAATATTTAAAGAGATGAAAAATGTCTGATGTTGCTTTAATGGGCAATAATATTTTTAAAACTTACATTAAATTATTTGAAAATCAAAATTTTTCATCAATAATCTGTTTACAGTCCAGTCTCATCAATTCTCAAATTTTTTTTGCTAAATGTGTAAAGCTTATGTAGATGTGAAAATTATTGTCAACACTAAATGGATGAGAGATACAGAAAATGGATTTCTATTCTAGATTAAAATAATATAAGTATAATATAATTGAAAATGAATAGTCATAAATTATAGCTTTAAAACAGTCTGCTAGCACATGCTGTATCTGACACGTGAAAAAAGCTAACATGTTATGACTATTCTTATCTTTACCTAATTTTGCATGTGCATGTTGATGATTATGGGTGTGTGCGCAGCTGCATGCACATGTATGTGGAGGCCAGACGTCAATGGACTCTCCATCTTCCTTTTGGATAGGTTCCCTTATACAATTTGTCATTCACATATTCACTTAAACTTGCAGAAAACTGAGTTCAAATGTCCTCATTGTATCTGGCTTGCAAAGGCTGGGATTACAGGTTTAGGTTTGTTCATTTGTTTATTTAAGATTCTTTTTTTTTTAATTTAAATTATTTGATTTATTTACATTGTGGTCATTGACCCTCCTTCAATCTTCCTTCCCACAGTTCCTCATCCCATTCTTCTTCCTCTTTGCCTCTGAGATGGTGCTGTAGACTTCCCCCTTCCCTAGAGCCCAAGGCACTCCAGGATTAGGTATATCTTCCACTGAGGCCAGACCACGTAGACTGCTGCTACATATGTGCCAGGGGCTTCAGACCAGCCCATGTATGTTCCTTGTTGGTGGCTCAGTCTCTGGGAGCTCCCTGGGGTCTGGGTTAGTTGAGACTGCTGGTCTTCTTTATTTATGTGCATTAATATCCTACCTGCCTTTTTAGTACCATGTGTATGCCTATTGACCAAGGAGGCCAGAATAGGATCTTGGATCACCTGGAGCTCATTGTTAGCACCCCTTTGGATGCTGGGAATTGAACCCAAGTATTCTGGGAAAACAGGAAGTGTTCTGAATCACAGAACTATCTCTCTAGTTTTTGTGAACCCAGTGATTCTGCGAGTTCTGGTGATTCATCTTAGGTTCTCATGTTGAATGTTCATTTTGAATGCTAAGTAGTTTTTAACTGAACCATCTTCTCAGCTCTAAATATGTTTCATAGTTATAAATGCTCTTACCCAGTATTGACGGAGTAATTTCTTATGCCTACTACTTTCAAGTTTCAATACAAATCAAGTTATAAAAACCTAACCCAGGTGGAAAACCCTAACCATAAATCTAAGGTATAACATTTCTCTGGCTTTAAATATAAACTTATAAAAAATAACGATGTAGCACAGTTCAGAAATTCTATTCCTTCATGTATATCAATCTGAGTTTGGTTGTCTTCACTGCAGGAACTGGGCATAGTGATGCACACTTTGAAATTCTAACCCCTGGGAGATGCATAGTTGAGAATCAGGAGTTGAAGACCAGCCTCAGCTGCATAGTGTATTCAAGACTTGCCTTAGATCCATCAGACTCTGTAGAAGCATAAAAAAAGACAAAGGATTCCAGGCAGGTTTGTTTCATTGCATAAGCTATCTGTTTTGAAATCTTGGATAGTGTATTCATTACATTTCTGTTACTGTGATAAACTACTTTGACTATGACAACTTGTAAAAGAGTTTATTTTGATTTACTCTTCTCTATATGGGAGAGTCCATCAGAGTGGGGAGGCAGGAGTAGAAGATGAAAGCTTACATCCTAAAGCACAGTATGAAGGAGAGAGTGTAAGTTGGAACCAAGGAATACTGCAATAGTTAAACCTCCTCATACAGTGCCACCTAGTGGGAACCAGGCATTCAAGTATCACAGACTATGGAGGACATTCCCACTCTATACAGGGCAGCTGGGTGGAGAACAGTGCAGATAAGCTGCCATCTTTGATTCTTTTTTTTGGAGTACTTTCATTCAGGAAATTTCTGTAGAGAACATGAACTAAATAACTTTTCAATTTACATACAAATATAACTGTATTTATCTTGAAATTAAGATGAAACAAATTACAATTCCTTTGCACTTTATTGTTATGTTCAAAGAGATAGTTTACATTTTAATTCAGGCCCAATATTTTGTGAGTAGCTTAGACACACATTAAATGTGTACCATTGTAGCAATGCTTCTACTTGTCTTATGTTGCCACTCCACTCAACCACCACAATAAAATAGCACATTTATTCTCATGATGAAATGGGACTGTACAAACAAAAAATGTGCAATAATGACATCTAGGAATATATACACATATATAGATATACCTTTTTTTATTTGAAAAAGTATATTTTTATAGTTTGGAGTGTAGTTACTGGTAGTATGGAGGAAAAAAAATTAACAAACAAACCGTGTGTCAAGTATAGACATGAACACAAGCAAAGAATTGTTAAGAAATCCTCTCAGGGGTCAGCACCTCCAAACAGCATAGCTCTGCTAAAATCTGAGTCAGGCTATGAGAATAAATTAAAGTGTTTAGGATAAAATTATTATATTGCCCTTTGAATGAAAATATTCATTTCATTTAATACTACTCTTACTGCTCCATGTATTTGCTTGGTAAACATCATCAACTGACTACAGTTTTGACAATAGTCGATGCTTGCTAGAGCATTGGATGTGAGTGATATAGACACAGGACTGTTCAGCAATATTGAAATAGTCTAGAAGAAATGCAGATATCTATGCAAAATAAAGATGGATATCAATCCTCAGACACCCCTAATCTTAAACATATTATTGAAAGTGATCAGGGATAGGAAATGTCAGAGGAGACATATATTCAATCAGTGGTGTTTGATGATGTGCTTAATGTCAGACTTATTTATGTTAGCAAGTACTTTATACACACTTGATAATTCCATTAAGATTGACATAAAGCCCAAAGTTCTCATGTTGTGTAAGAAATACATTAGTCATGTCATATGTCTATGCTAATGCAATTACCCCAATTATTTAAACATATAGTATTCAAAACCATGGATTTTATATATTTGATAAAACTATATTACTGACCAGTATAAGTACTTTGATATGATTATTTTTAGACTGTAACCCTCTTCCTTCTACACACATACAAACACAAACACACACACACACACACACACACACACACACACACACACACATACAAACACACACACGTACTTTATATAACCCCATTGACCATGAGCAGATATGGAAGACAGAGTCCTACCTTGAAGGGTAAGATGGCTAAATTTAGAACAATAATGTATAATAGAATAAAGATACAAAGTATTTTCCTATGGCTGCACACTTTGTTTTCTTCAAGCTAAGATTTGCTAATTGGAGTCAGGAGGTTAAAGAAGTATGTCATGTTATGAGGCAAGGTATGTGGTGATCAGAGTGGTTGGATAGAGAAATTGGTGGTTTAAGTTATCAAAATTAATTGCATACACCTATGAAATTCTTAAAAAACAAAAACATTGAGAAGTAAAAGTCTATGAAATGAAAAGGACTGTATATATTAAAATAAGGAAAATTCTACACTAAGCTGTAGTTTAAAAGCTAAGAATAATTCCATTAAAATAATTTCAAAAATAATTTTAAAGTAGTCTAAAAATGTTTATTGTCTTCAGTATATGTTAGTGACACAGGTTTTGCTGTTCTGACATTATCCCCTCATTAACTAATAGAGCACCAGGTGCAGGCAACTTGAAGCTTCTTGAGGTAGATTCAGAGTCACTGACCTATTTAAGGCACCATTCTTATCCTGTTTTGACACTTATCTCACACATCTTCTAAATTTGCATGCATCTGCTTACACTGGTCCTACTTTGTCACAATAGCTAATAGTCTCAACTACAGTAGCATGTAGCTTAGGAGGAATAAACCTTCGATGCGGTGGCTATCCTACCAAATTTTTACATGGCAATAATGTCACAGGTAAGTACATTTCTCACAAAGTATCCCACTTATTAAGTGGCACATATGTATATATATATATATATATATACATATGTATATATATATATATATATATACACACACACACACACACACACATATATATATACATAAAGATAGATATATAGATATATAGATATATAGATATATAGATATATAGATATATAGATATATAGATATATAGATGATATATAGATATATAGATATATATTAAACATATTTATATTCATGTATGATTTACTTCAGCATCTACATTGTGGCCTGTACTTTAAAATTTGTGAGAGTAATTGTGTCTCATAAAGCTGCACAAATTTGTATTCCATTTATACAACATCCCATAGTGTGATCAATATTAACCAAAATAGAAATATATGATATTGAATTTGGACAAATAAGAGGGTTTGGTACCATTTCTAATAAATCATCTGCTACTAGCTATGATAAGAGAAAGCATATTGATACTTTGACTCCAATAATATCAAAAACTTAAACATGCTGTTTTGGAAGAGAGAAACCTCAGAGAGACCAATTCTTGACTTAAGCAACTACAGGCAACTAAGGGCTGCTGAAAGAGGGAGGAGCCTTGGGATTAACTCTGATTTGGTTATATAATTTCAAGTGGTCATATATGAAATCAAACACATATGAGCAACACTAAGCATATTCAGTTGACTATTTCTATGTCTATGCATTTAGAAACATGTGTAACAATCACAAATAAATGAAGCCATGAACTTGAGAAAGAGCAAAAGGATGCAGTAGGGGGCAGAGTCAGGTAGAAGAAAGTGTGAGAAAGAAATGTGAAAAATTTTTTTGGATTTTTTGTTGTTGTTGATTTGTTTTCCCATACAGGGTATCTTTGTGAAGCCCTGGCTGTCCTAGAGTCAGTTTGTAGAACACGCTGGCCTGGAACACATTAAGATCCTCTTGTCTCTGCCTTCTGAGTGCTGAGATTAGAGGTATGAACCACCATACCTAGCAGAAATCTGTAATATTAATTTAATTGAAAAATGTAATAATAAATTATAAACTGATTTTATTTTGTTTACAATTGAAAGTAAGAGCATTTCCAAGAGAACCATTTACAAATTATATTGATATTTAATAGGGGGCTGCAAGGATGAATGTGGAGTCATTCCACTTTATGTCCTGTAAGTTGGAAACTGAGGCAGAAGAATCATTTGTATGAAGCCAGCCTCAAAAACAGAAATAGTGAGGCATTCTGGGATTTGGAGTAAGAGTGTGTTTCAAAGAAAAGTGTCAAGTTTAGACTCTTACCCTCACTGCTTAGCAATTGAGACATGTGAACCATGACCAGCAGGAAAATCTTGCTACAATCACTGACATACAATATACAGAGTTAAATACTTGAAGGCTTGGAAGAACTTTAGTGGGTATTTTCGCATCGATATTCATCAGAGAAATTAGTCTGAAGTTTTCTTCTTTTGTGGGGTCTTAGTGTGGTTTAGGTAAAAGTATAAGTGTGACTTCATAGAACAAATTGGGTAGTGTTCATTCTGTTTCAATTTTGTGGAATAGTTTGAAGATAATTCATATTAGATCTTCTTTGAAGGTCTGATAGAATTCTGCACTAAAACCATCTTGTCCTAGACTTTTATTGGTTGGGAGACTTTTAATGACTGCTGTTATTTTATTAGGGATCATGGGAATGCTTTGATGGTTTATCTGATCCTGATTTAACTTTGGTAAACCTAGGATCTGTCTAAAAAATTGTCCATTTCATCCAGATTTTCCAGTTTGGGTGAATATAGGCTTTTGTAGTAGAATCTGATGATTTTTTTTAATTCCTTGGTTTCTGTTATTATATCTCCCTTTTCAGTTCTTATTTTATTAAATTGGATACTTTCTCTGTGCCATCTGGTTAATTTGGCTAAGGGTTTATCTATATTGTTTATTTCCTCAAGGAATGGCTCCTAGTTTTGTTGATTCATTATATAGTTCTTTTTGTTTCTACTTGGTTGATTCAGTCCTGAGTTTGATTATTTCCTGTCTTCTACTCCTCTTGGGTATATTTGCTTCTTTTTGTCCTAGAGTTTTCAGGTGTGCTGTCAAGCTGCTAGTATAAGATTTCTCCAATTACTTTTTCCTAGGCACTTAGGGCTATGAGTTTTCCTCTTAGCACTGTTTTCATTGTGTCCCATAATTTGTGGTATGATGTGCCCTCATCTTCATTAAATTCCAAAAAGTCTTTAATTTCTTTCTTTATTTCTTACTTTACCAAGATATTATTGAGTAGAGTGTTGTTCACTTTCCATGTGTATGTGGTATTTCCATTGTGTTTGTTTGTTTGTCTGTTTGTTTGTTTTTGTTATTGAAGACCACCCTTAGTCCGTGGTGATATGATAGGATGCATAGGGTTATTTCTATCTTTTTGTACCTGTTGAAACCTGTTTTGTGACCAATTATATGGTCAATTTTGGAGAAGGTACCAAGAGGTGCTGAGGAGAAGATATATTATTTTGGTTTAGGATGAAATGTTCTGTAGATATCTGTTAAATCCATTTGGTTCATAGCTTCTGTTAGTTTCACTGTGTCTCTGTTTAGTTTCTGTTTGCATGATCTGTCCGTTGATGAGAGTGGGGTGTTGAAGTCTCCTATTATTATTGTGTGAGGTACAGTGTGTGCTTGAGCTTTACTACAGTTTCTTTTAAGAATGTGGGTTCCTCTTGCATTTGGAGCATGGATGTTCAGAATTGAGAGTTCATCTTGGTAGATTTTTCCTTTGACCAGTATACAGTGTTCTTCCTTATCCTTTTTGATAACTTTTGGTTGAGTGTCAATTTTCTTCGATATTAGAATGGCTACTCCAGCTTCTTTCTTGGGGCAATATGCTTGGAAAATTGTTTTCCATTGTTTTACTCAGTGGTAGTGTCTGTCTTTGTCTCTGATAAGCAATTATTTCCTGTATGCAGCAAAATTCTGAATCCTGTTTACACACCAGTCCATTAGTCTATGGGTTTTTTTAATTGGTAAATTGAGTCCATTGATATTAAGACATATTAAGGAAAATGAGGCCCATACCTAAATATAGTAAAAGCAATATACAGCAAATAATTATCCAACATAAAATAAATGGACAAACATTTGAAGCAATCCCACTAAAATCAGGAACTAGGCAAGGATGCCCACTCTCTCCCTACCTATCCAATATAGTACTCAAGATTTTAGCCAGAACCATTAGATAACAAAAGCAGGTGAAATGGATGCAAATTGGAAAGGAAGAAGTCAGACTATCACTATTTGCAGATGACTCCAAAAATTTCACCAGAGAACTCCTAAACCTGCTAAACAACTATAGCAAATTGGCTGGATATAAAATTAATTCAAACAAATCAGTAGTCTTCCTCTACTCTAAAGGATAAACAGGCTCAGAAAGAAATTAGGGAAATGACACCCTTCACAATAGTCACTAATAATAAAAAATACCTTGGTGTGACTCTAATCAAGCAAGTGAAAGATCTGTATGACAAGAACTTCAAGTCTCTGAAGAAAAAGAAGATTTCAGAAGATGGAAATATCTCCCATGCAGGATTGGCAGGATTAATGTAGTAAAAATGGCAATCTTGCCAAGAGCAGTCTACAGGTTCAATGCAATCCCCATTAAAATTGTAAGTTAACTCTTCATAGAGTTAGAAAGAGAAATTTTAAAATTCATTTGGAATAACAAAAACTAACTAAATAAACAAACAAACAAACAAACAAACCAGGATAGCTAAAACTTTTCTCAACAATAAAAGCACTTCTGGGATAATCGTCATATACTGACCTCAAGTTGCACTACAAAGCACTAGTAATAAAACTGCATGGTAATGGTACAGAGATAGGCAGGAAGATCAATGGAATAGAATTGAAGAACCAGAAATGAACCCACAGGCCCTATGGTCACTTGATCTTTCACAAAGGAGCTACAACTATTCAGTGGAAAAAAAAAAAAAAAAAAAACAGCATTTTCAACAAATAGTGTAGTTTCAACTTGTAGTCAGCACGTACAAGAACACAAATCTACTTATGTCCTTGTACAAAACTCAAGTCCAAGTAGATCAAGGACCTCTACATAAAACCAGATACAGTGAAACTTAGTAGAAGAGAAAGTGAGGAAGAGCCTCAAATACATGGACGAAGGGGAAAAGTTCTAGAAAAGAACACCAATGGCTTATGCTCTGAGATAAAGAACAGACAAATGGGACCTCATAAAATTGCAAAGATTCTGTAAGGCAAAGGACACTGTCAATAGGACAAAGTGGCAACCAACAGATTGGGATAATTTCTTTATCAATCCTACATCTGATAAAGAGCTAATATGCAATATATACAAAGAACTCAAGAAGTTAGACTTCTGAGAACCAAATAACGCTATTAAAAATGAGGAACAGAGCTAAACAGAAAATTCTCAATTTAGGAAATTCTAACGTCTGAGAAGCACCTAAAGAAATGTTCAACCTCCTTAGTTATCAGGGAAATGCAAATCAAAACAACTCAGAGATTCCACCTCAAACCAGTCAGAATGGCACATTTACACAATGGAGTACTATACAGCTATTAAAAACAATGACTTCATGAAAATTGCAAGCAAATGAATGCAACTAGAAAATAAAATGCTGTGTGAGATAATCTAGTCACAGAAGAACACACATGATATGCACTCACTGATAAGTGGGTGTTATCCCAAAAGCTCAGAATACCCAAGATACAATTCATAGACCACATGAAGCTCAAGAAGAAAGAAGAACAAAGTGTGGGTTCATTAGTCCTTCTTAGAAGGGTGATCAATTACAGAGACAAAGTGTGGATCAGAGACTGAAGTAAAGCCCATCCTGAGACTGCCACATCTAGGGATCCATCCCATATACAGTCACCAAATGTAGACACTATTGTGGATGCCAAGAATTTCATGCTGACGGGAGCCTGATATAGCTGTATCCTAAAAGGCTCTTCCAGAGACTGACATATACAGAGATAGATGTTCAAAGTCAACTACTGGACAAATCACAGGGTTCTATTGAACAGATCAGAGGTGCTATTATCAATTTATTTCCTTGATGCACTGTTCTCATTCTTGACATGAAGTGAGAATTGTTTCATGGACAAATGAAGTAAAAGAGTAAATCAAAAAAATATTTCCTTAGAAACATTAAAAATTTGAAGCTAAAGTATAGTGCAGTATAGATGCTCTTTTCTGTCACATACTTAAAATAAAAAATACGTGTAAGAGGGCAATGGCTCAAAAGAAATAGAACCAACATAAAAATGTGAAGACCTTCTGTGGCTGTATCACATTGAAGTAGCCCAATCTCATCTGTTTTACATTTAAATAAATCAAGTTATAGAATTACAACAGTTATTCAATTATAGAAGCTTACAAAGTAAAATCTAATGGCTATAAACCCTGGTAAATCCCAAAACACAGCACAATCCAAATTCATATATTTACTATAGAAAAGAGATAACATGGAAGCCTCAGACATAGAGGGTCTGCCACTGTATTTCATGTTAATCATGGTAGATCTGATTTTTTTAGGAGAAAGTCATCAATATTTCTAATGTATTAAAGTGTACATATTCTGTATTAACATAATATTTCAAGTTTTGTTCAATTATTTAAAAATGAGGTTAATGGGTATACTGGAAAGCATTAACAACATTGGTAACATAAAACAATAACTGAAATTTTAGGAGTGAAATGTGAACCTGTTTGCAAAAGATAGACAATGAAAGGATTAAAATTTAATAGTAAGCATTTATAAGGCCTTGGCTATGTACCAAAAATCTTCTAAAGACTTTACTTAGTAACTTACATGACTATGTTTATGTGTCTGTCTGTCTATCTATTGGTCAGCTATCTTTCATCTACCTATCATCTATATATGCATAACCAATCTATCTTCTGACTACCTCTCTATCATCTATGTATCCTTATCTATTACCTATCTATCCATCCAAATTTAACAAAACAGGAGTTAAAAAAAATATTCCACCTCCAACAACAGCACCACTACCAGCAGCAAAAACAACAACAAAACCCATTTGTTTTAGGTTGAAAGTAGGTATGTAAATGCTGAAAAAAAGAAGTTTCTAGAGTCTCTGTTTTTAAAAACAAACCAGCATTTATTGTTTTAGGTTGAGAAGCAACTGGAAAGTTCACTGGGAGGACATAGCACACACCTCTTTCAGTATTGGCTCACTGATCCCTTGCAATATACTTACTACCAATCAAGAATGGTCTTATATCTGAAGGAATGATCATCCAGAGACTGCCCCACCCAGAGATCCATCCCGTATACAATCACAAAATGCACACACTTTTGTGGATGCCAACAAGTGCTTACTTACAGAAGCCTTTTATAGCTGTCTCCGGAGAGGCTCTACCAGTGACTTACAAATACAGAGGTGGATCCTCACAGCCTACCATTGGATGGAACACAGGGTCCCCAATGAAGGAGTTAGAGAAAAGATCCAAGGGGTTTACAGCTCCATAGGAGGAGCAACAATATGAACTAACCAGTACCCCCAGAGCTCCCAGGGACTAAACCACCAACCAAAGACTACACAGGGTGGGACTCATGGCTCCAGCTGCATATATAGCAGAGGATGATCTAGTAGGTCAACAATGGGAGGAGAGGACCTTGGTCCTGTGAAGGCTCTATGCCCCAGTGTAGGGGAATGCCAGGGCCAGGAGGTGGGTATGGGTGAGTTGGTGAGCAGGAGGAGGGAGTAGTGGATAGGGAGTTTTCAGAGGGGAAACCAGGAAAGGGGAAACCATTTGAAATGTAAATAAAGTAAATACTTAATAAAAGATTTTTTAAAAAAAGAATGATTTTATAAAAGTCCTGGAGACATGGGATGCCAAAGAAAAACAGTAAAATGAACATAGCCAAGACAGGTATCTCTGTGCATGTGGGGATTTTGTGGTTTGATAAAAGGTATGAAAGTGATATTAAAAAGTCAGAGTTTGGATAAATCTATCAAATATGTAATAAATCAAAGTGCAGACGCTCCACTGAGATTCTATTGATGTTTTCAGAGAAAGAGTGACATGGATGCTAAACACAAAGGCAAGGATAGACGACCTGGTAGGCATGGAGATAACAATGGACTGACAGTTTATTAATGACAGAATTAGTAATCACTTGTATAGTTCTGCTTCTAGAGCTAAAATTTTTCCTTTTATAAATTGACAAGAATTCCATACAGTTAAAGAATATAACATGATGTCTTAAAAATAGTATACTCAACTAAACTAATTAGTTCACCTATCATTTTACCAGTTTATCTGTAATCTCCATCATCTAGGTAAAAAATAATCCATATTTTCTGGCATAATTCATCTCTCAGTCAGAATTCAGTGACATAAATTATTCTTTTTAAATTTGTTGCACCTTTATTAAATATCTCAGTGTGTGGAGGTTCAGTTTATGTGTAGTAACTTTTAATGTATACATCAATACTTTTGGACAAGTTTTCAAAGCCATCAATTTATTGCCCTGCCAAAATCATTCTATCATCAATTCTACCTGATTAATGTTCTGTGAAGATCAGCTTTGCCTAGTCTAGGAACTCCATACAAAAGACATAACTCAGAAGGGATTAATTTATGGGCTCTTTGTAATGTTTTTGATTCAATGACAAACATTTGCTACTTTCATGTCATGTACTACTTTATATTTCAAAATAAAATACCTTCATTGTAAAAGATGAATCCATTCAAAGATATTTGATACATTTTGATTATATTTCTAGGACCTTTTCCATAAACCTTTTTCATCTGGTATTAATTTACCCTGGATTCCTTCCCCTTCCTTCTTTTGGTTTGAGCATCATTATTATAATTACCATTTAACTTCCATTCCTGCAATCAGACTAGATTGACCATATTCGTAGTGGTATAACTTAACTTTCTCTGAACTGGTCTTTAGCATATTAGTTAGTCCTTACATGCAATATTTTTAGTGATTATTTTGTATAGACTATAAGATAGAGTTAATATGTAACAGTATAATTTTAAATGTAATTTTGTATAACAATTTATGCAATTTAAAATAATTCAACAGTGTAATTTTTTTTTTTTTACTTCACAAGTCCTTCACATTTGAATGCTTATCAATAAAGAATTTGGAGTGTCACTCTGTACTCTTTAAAGAGCTCAGTCTCATCAAGTAGCTCAGGCATGGAGACTCATACCTGCAGTCCCAGGCAATCCTAGGCCACAGTGTGAGACCCTTGTTTAAATCAAAATAGCAGCAGCAGCAGCAGCAACAAAAATACACCCACAAGAAATAGAAAAACTTCAAAAAATTAAGTAATTTGGGTGTGCAGTGTTCTTCAGTGGGGAGAATACTTGGACTTAGTTATGGAAACAAGTATTTGTGTGGGGGGGTGTTCAAGAGGAAAGGAGAGAGAGAGAGAGAGAGAGAGAGAGGGAGAGAGAGAGCGCAAATACGTATTCCTTTTGCTTTCTAACAAAAAGGAAAAAAGTTAAGAACAAACCTTTCACATTATTAACCTATTGTGGACATAAACCATTCTTTACTTCATGCAAATGTCAATTATAATTGTCTATTACCTGGCCACTAATTATTAAATTTCCTATACAATGTCATTGATGCACTAGCCAGTTAGTAATACTTTGTTTTTATTGAATTGTCCATATTTCATCACAATTTTACCTATTAATTATTAAAAATATTTGTATTTATGTGTATGTGTGCATGTGTACATACCTAAATAGGCCAGAAGTTGTGATACTCATGGAGTTGGCATTAAAGGCAGTTCTGAGCCACTTGGGTGTTAGAAACAAGACCTGGGTCCTCGGAAAGAGCAGAGAGTGCTCATAACTGCTAAGCTATCTCTACAGTCTCTTAAAATTATCTTTATAAGAAAACTGAAGCATATTTATAGAAAGTTAATAGTGATAGTGTTGATTTCATGTGCTGGATAAAAACAAAACAAAACAAAACAAAATAGAGTTGTCAGATGCTCCACCCTGAGAAACATAACAAAAATTGAGCTAAGTTAAGAGGCAGAAGGAAAAAAAAAAAACAAGGGCAGAAGGTAAGAATTGATAATAATCACAGCATCTGTGAATGAAATAAAAAAACAAAACAAAACAAAACAAAAAAGAAAGAAAAGAGTCCACTAGTAAAGCTTTCAAAAAAAGAAAAAAAAAAAAGAAACAAACATTGCTTCTCTAGAATAATCAAAACAACTGACACAATAAATGAAATAGTCATTAAATGAGCCTCTCAAATAAAGACATAAGACAGGTGGTGTGGTCTCCCTTCCCCCCATGCAGGCTCAAGCCTGGGAGTTCAGACCTGATGTCTCTGAGGACACAGGAAGCAACAAACTTTGTGGTTCTCCAGCCAAGGCTGGTTTCCATTGTTGTGCTAATCTACACCTGCCTCTTGCCAAGGCATCCCACAGAGCCCTGGACCCTGCCAGTTTACCTGCTTCCAGCTGGGACATCCCACATTGCATTGGACTTCCCACCACATTCCAGGCGCCTGTGCAGAACGGACCGGGGGCGGGGTTTTCCCTGGAGAAAATCAAGAGAGATTTTTCAGTAAAGATGCAGACATGTTTTGACCTGACAAAACATCTCCTCCTAACAATCTCCAGTCCGCCTCCGGGGAACCCATGTTTTGTTGGAGGCCCGGCCCCCAACAAGGTGGACTCAATGGTGTCTCTCTCCAAACGTTTAAGGCATAACACATATCACTGTTTTAATACATCTTGCAAACCATGGAATCATAAGGAAACCACCCTAAATCATTTTGTAAGGCCACGGTTACCTCTGTTCTGGATGCAGATCCAGAGCTATAGATTTGCTCAGTTGTGATTAGATTAGCAAGCATTCCAAGGTCTGGAACGTCTGCACTGTTACTTTGTAAAAGGAACAAGCAACAAAACCCTCTAAGAAAAGAAGGAGATTTAAAACTGCATGCTGCTTAGGGAATATAAACAGTTTGAGTAGCTATATATTTAATGAATCAAAGCTGATGACATGACATTCTGGAAAGACAATGGAATGGAAACTGATTGTTTTATCCTGCAGACTCTAAGGAAGGGGGAACAATCAGACCGGTAAAAAGCACCAGGCATGTTTTTATGGCTTGGGGAATGCTCTGCAAACTACTGTAATGCATAATTATGGATCGATCGAGACTCACTGAGATGCACAGCAAACAGGATAGACCTGATACTGAAATAAAACAGAAAGAAACCTTTGGTTAGCTTGAAGACACCAGAATTTATTATCTTAACATCAAAAGCAGCAGCAGAAGCAGCATCAACAACTACAACAGCAGCAGCGGCAGGCATCAGCTGTATTCAAACTTAGCTTTCTAAAACGATGTGCAGACAAAATGATCCTCATGAAGAACACCTAAAGTATATGTGAGATGATTCCTAAGTACAAACTTACAGCTCAAATGTTCCCAGACACAAAGTAGCAGAAATTCCAGACGATACTTTAATTACTTTTAGAAAGCTTTTGGCCAAAAGAGCATCCAATGAGCATTCAAAATATAGCAAGAGAGGAAAAGGTAATCCTTATTGAAAATACAGAAAAACTCCTGTTGGTGTTTGCAAAATAGGAGTCATTCTGCTTGTTTGGTATTTGGTGGTCTGTGCTTATTAAATGTCAAGTTTTCAACCTTTGCTTGTCACATTGTATGGCTTGACATGTAAGTTTTAAAATGATTTAATGAATTCAGGCTCTTCCTTAAACGATCATATTTGCCTTTATCACCATCCATGATAGTCGTCTTCTTCATTACTCTAGGTCCCAGACATTTGTTTTTTGTAGTACTTGTTATTGTAAATTGCATGCTATATAATAAGACAGGTTTGAAATGATATTTGGTTATTGTGCAGTTGAGAATATTCTTTCATTAGCAAGGATATTTGGAGGGCTCAGATTCACAGTCCAGCTTTCCAATTTTGGCTTAAATAGAATGGCAGCACAAGAGAAAAAGCAAAGCATGCTGGTCACCAGTGTGAAGATATGAAAACATTTCATGCCAGCTTTGATTTTCAAGTGTCAGGGATTTTATATGTCATATCTCATCTTTTCTAGAATAAGAACCATGGTGCTTTATATTGACACTAAGTCAAAATGTGTCTTCCCTGGAGTTTCTGTCTGCCACTCTTTCATACTTAATTGAAAGTGATATAATGTCAAATCCTTGACTGCTTGTTGTCAACAAAGCAAATAACACAATGTATTGTGGGAACATACTGAATTGAAGAGCAAAGGTTACTGTTTTGATAGCATCAGCTAGTGTTTGCAGAGAAGCACTTATTTCCCTCAATACAGGAAAATATTAATTGTGACTGTGAACACACAGTGAGAAAATAATTTCTTTCTTTTTGTAATTAATTAATTAATTAATTAATTTACCATCCAAGTGTTGTTTTCATTCCTTGCTACCCTACCATAGCTCTTTAACCTATCGGGTGACAACTCTATAAGGAAACCAACAGTGTTTTCTAACCCACACCCTTGGGAGCTCCCAGAGTCTAAGACACCAACCAAAGAGAATATTTATTTCTTTTTATAAAAATTTAAATGTATTTAGCCTTTTCATCATAGAAAATGTGGGAGATGATCAATAACATCAACTGAACCAAAAGACAACTTGCAATGCAAAATAATCATTATAAACAAACCTTGATTTGCTTTTCAAATACTTAACAAAATACTTTATTTTTTTAATATACCCATTCAAGAACACACTATATGTGATCATATTCTTTCCATCAGCTGCCTTTAACCCCTCCTCAGTACCTTCTCTCATCACTATCGTAAATTCATGTCCTTTGTTTTTCATAGCCCAATGGATGAGTCCAATTAATACTGCTTATACATGGGTGTGGGGTAATCCCCTGAAGCATGCTCAACCTACCAGAGACCACATCCTTAAAGAAGCACAAATCTTCCTTCTCAAGCAGCCATCAATTTTTCAATAGTTTCTCAGTCAGAACAGAGTCAGGAAGTCCTACACCTTCCATGCTGCAATGTTGACCAGCTTGCTATTGTGAATAAATAAATTTTCTTAATATGTCTACAGAAATTATTTTCATGTATTATATGAAATTAACATATCTATCTTATTACAGTCAAGTAACAGTGAAGGCTGTAAAATTAATTCATATATAGGTAGAGATTAAGATATGTGTTCTTGCCATACCATAACAAGTTAATATGAATTTTATATTAATTTCATGTCCTACAGAGAGAAACAGAGAGAGAACAGAGAGAAATAGAGAGAGAGACAGAGAGGGAGAGGGAGAAGGAAAGAAAGAGACAGAGACAAAGTACAGAGAGAGACAGAGAGGACAGAGAGACGAGAGAAGAGAGAGAGGGGCCAGAGGAAGAGAGAGCGGGAGAGGGGGAGAAAGAGAGAGAAAGAGAGAGAGAGAGAGAGAGAGAGAGAGAGAGAGAGAGAGAGAGAGGAGTGATCTTTACATCTTTTTCAAACGTTGCTTAAGCACTCTCTATGGAATCTGGCTTATAGCTAGTTTAAAATGGTGACATTTCAAAATCACCCAGCTTTGTTTTTCTAGGTCTAAGCATTATCCTCTAAATAATAGAATTCCAGTGAGCTGGAACAATCTCCCACTGCTGATGTTTTAGCAAACAGACTTTTCCCAAAAGCACAGTTGGAATTGCTTCTACCTGTCAAGGAAATCCACTGAGATTATGTGGTAAGGTCTGTATTGTCTGTGCCCAGGCAGAAAGGCTTAAGATATCATTCTGCTTCTGTTTGGTAACTGAACCTCCACATAGAGGTAGGGAATTAGAAGTTGAGTAATAAGTTTGTTAGATATGAGTTTAACACATTATACTAATGGGAATGTTCACTCTATTTTTTCAGAGAGTAAAATAGAGGTAAATGTCAATGGGCCAAGAGTCTGGCTATATGGCTAAAAATGTCAGAGACCAAGGTAGCCATTTAAAGAAAAATTATAGTTGAAATGCTAGTATCCAAACCAGAACTAGACTAGTTTTATGATTTTGTTGCATTGAATGGGTAATCTTTCTGTGCATGGGTATTTAAAATATTATTGTCTTAATCCAAGAAATGTTCATTGACATTTGCTGTTTATTGTGTAGCATAAGTGGTATTAGACTTCTTTGTATAATGAAATACGCATGATATGTAACATCATGAATTAATGGGTTATTAATGCTGAATAATACTGATTTAAAAAAATGTATGACTCAGTCAATCATATTTGTATTACAAAATTAATAAGCATGTTTTATGAGGACACACTGACTTGCTTTCTTTGGAATTAAAGCATGCTTTGCTGAAGGAATAATATTTAAAACAGGTACCAAAATAGTAATTCAGAAATATCAAGATATATAGGAGTACAGTATTTAACATAAGAAGGACAGAGTAAACAAAGAAAATGTATTGGTTAGGTAGAAAAAAGCTAGAGTGGTTGGAATTCACAATTTACAGGAGAAGAAACCACGGAACTGGGAGCATCAAGGTCCACATGGCGACACCCACTCTACATTCAAATCAGTAGAATATGAACAGTGCCTTGAAAAGAGACATTTGAAATCAGACCCATGTATGTGAACCTTGTGTCTTCTCCTTATTAATTCTGCTAAACTGGGAAACTGTTATGTTTTCTCATCCTTTGTAAGGTTAAATACTCAAAGACTGATGGCAGACCTGTTAGGAAGGTTAGAAAAAAAATTAAAAGAATATTTTTGAAGGAAGTGTTTTATTAAAAGTTGAAATATCTTCTGGGTATATCCCCAGGAGAGGTATTGCTGGATCTTCTGGTAGTACTATGTCCAGTTTTCTGAGAAACCGCCAGACTGATTTCCAGAATGGTTTGACAGTTCCTGACAAACGCAGAAGTGGATGCTCACAATCATCTATAGGGCAGTACACAGGGTCCCCATTGTAGGAGCTAGAGAGAGTACCCAAGAGTTGTAGGGGTCTGCAACCCTATAGATGGAACAACAATATGAAATAATCAGAACCCCCAGAGCTCATGTCTCTAGCTGTATATGTATTAGAAGATGGCCTAGTTGGCCACTATTTGGGAAGAAAGGCCCTTGGTCTAGCAATGTTTATAGGCACAAGTACAGGGGAATGCCAGGGTCAAGTAGCGGGAGAGGGAGGGTAGGGGAGCAGGGCGGGCGGGGGGGGGGGAGGACATAGGGGACTTTTGGATAACACTTGAAATGTAAATGAAGAAACTCTCTAGTAATAAATAAAAAAAATATTTATGCAAAAAAAGTTGATACCATAAACAATAATATTAATAATGCTCTGAAAGTCAAGAAAGTACTTCACCTCAGTCATTTTCAGCGAATTGAATACCAGAGATGCAGTTTGCAGCTCTTCTATTACTAAGAAATATCCAGTAGTTTGTTCTTTTTGTATTTGAAGTCACTTCTCCCATTCTTCTCTGCAGAATTTCCATGTTCTCGTTCTTCCTGTATCTCATCTTTCCTTTAACCGTTCAAATTGCTCTGTTAAATTTTTACAGGGAGTGTTTTCCCACTTCTTAGAATATATATGGAAAGTAAGAAAGTAAGAAAAATCCCAAAGGCTTCCAGAACAGATGCGACTTTTATAAAACGCCATCCTCTTATACTCTGTAACACAGTGCTTTATCTTGGAAACCTAAATCCATGCTCCAAAATGCACACATGCAATGCACCACTAGAGGCCATGAGACACCTCTGTAAACAAACTGCAGCATAACAATTAGAACCTTAATTATAGGCAAAAGTTTGCCTTTGGAGAGCACACATAAAGACTTTTTCAATCATGGTTACAAACTTAGGTGAATAGACACAAAATGCACTGCTTTCTACTGTTTTATCTATTTAACAACATGTATAGAGTCTGCTTCATATAACTGCTAAAAAAATGCACAAGAACAGTTTCGAAGCAGTGGACTGAGAATACTGTTTTCCTTATGAGGTGCTGAGAGATTTGTATGACTTTCTTGTGCATGAAAATGAGTGTCAGACCTATACTCACCCTGCAACTACTGTTTTATGCATCAGGCCAGCTCATAGCACAGTTACTGGACAGAGTACCAATCAAGGAAGAGAAAAAAAATCACACTTTGTGAAAAGTTTTAATTAAATGTTTGAGATTTTGTTAAAAGGGTTTTAAAAATTTTAATGGAGTTGGTGAATATGTAACCACGATGTATGGAGAATTGCAATAATTTAAGTATGACTTGTTTACTGACTTTTGAGTTATTTATTTATTTGTTTGTTTGTTTATTTATTTATTGTTTTTTCAAGACAGGGTTTCTCTGTATAGCCCTGGCTGTCCTGGAACTCACTTTGTAGACCAGGCTGGCCTCAAACTAAGAAATCCGGCTGCCTCTGCCTCCCTAGTGCTGGGATTAAAGGTGTGCGCCACCACCACCTGGCTCTGACTTTTGAGTCTTCAGGGAAAAAAAACACGGGCTTTAACCACAAAGGGCATAACATAGGGGCATCTTTATAGACTATAATCTAAATATAATGAAAAAACTTATTGAAAAGTATACTCATTACAGTTACTGTAGCAAGCCATAACACATTTAGTAACTGTGTCTCTAAAGTAGGAAAGGGAACAGAAGATTGTTTTTGAATATAGAAGAGGCACCTAAGGATTAGGATCAAAAATTGACTCTTCTACATTGGGGGCTCTATGGTCCATCCTTTAGATGACTGTGAGCATCCACTTCTATATTTGCCAGGCACTAGAGAAAGTACCCAAGGAGCTCAAGGGGTCTGCAAACATATAGGTGGAACAACAATATGAACTAACCAGTACCCCCACAGCTCGAGTCTTTAACTGCATATGTAGCAGAAGAGAAGCCCCTTGCTCTTGCAAACTTTATATGCCCCAGTACAGGGGAACACCAGGGCCAAGAACTGGGAGTGGGTAGGTAGGGAGCAGGGCAGGGAGGGGGGTATAGGAAATTTTAGGGATAGCATTTGAAATGTAAATAAAG
Organism: Mus minutoides; assembly: GCA_902729485.2. Classification (NCBI taxonomy): domain Eukaryota; kingdom Metazoa; phylum Chordata; class Mammalia; order Rodentia; family Muridae; genus Mus; species Mus minutoides. The sequence continues at coordinate 107,469 of LR749676.1, read as the reverse complement.
AAAATATCTAATTAAAAAAGAAAGCTTCAAAAAAAAGATGAAGAAATCATCAAAATGTGATTTTATGTATCTGTAAAGAAAAAAATAGATACATGGAACTGTATATCTCTTACTAGCATATAAAGAAAATCCAGACCCAGAAAAACAAATGTAATTCATGCATGAGTCTTATCATCAAATCCTTAGATTTGTGTGCTTAACTTGGAACTGTAGAATTCAGAAAACACAAAAGGGCCTCTGGTGGAGAGGGCAGAAGAAAGATCTTAAGGGATGGGGTTAAAAAAATTGACTCTTTGTTCTAGAATCAGTTCCATATAGAAAATGTCAGGCCAGAAATAATAATAGCTTTAGAGTCTCATCTCAGCAATGGAGGAGTGTTCCTCTTTCTCCACATCCTCGCCAGCATCTGCTATTACCTTAGTATTTGATCTTAGCCATTCTGACTGGTGTGAGGTGGAATCTCAGGGTCATTTTGATTTGTATTTTCCTGATGATTAAAAATGTTCAACTTTTCTTTAGGTGCTTCTCAATCGTTCAAATTTCCTCAGCTGAGAATTTTTTGTTTAGCTCTGTACCCAATTTTTAATAGGGTTATTTTGTTCTCTGGAGGCTAACTTTAAAAAACTTTTTTTCACTTGCTCCTGTGACCTGGGCTCCAGGCTCCATCCAATGGTCTCAACAGGACTTCAAAGCATGTCTACTAGTTTGAAGGTTCCCTCAGGTTTGGCAGGAACCACGTGGACAAAAGTCTTGTAGAGCACGGCACCTTTGGGCAGACTAGTGACCAGATCCACAGCCTCCGAGTTTTTGGGATTGGGCACATAGACTTCTTTCGTGTAGCGGACTATCCCCTCCTCCAGGGCATACAGGCACTTGTTCCTCCCAAGTCCCACATGGGCGCCTGGGTGCCATCTAAACTGACGCTGAGTGCCAAGGATGTTGCCAGCGTAAACGTAGTGACCTTCCATTTTCTTGATGCCATAGTGTTTGCCTCGTGATTTCCCACCAAGGTTCTTAGAGCTGCCACCTGTCTTCTTGGATGCGTGTCTGACAGCGAGCGCTGTGGGTGCTGTGGGGCTCAGCAGGGCTGTCACTGCTGCCCGCGTCCTCAGCGTAAACGCCGCCGCCGCCGCCATATTTGCTTCACATTCACTTCCAGGCTACAAAAAAAAACAAAACAAAACTTTTTTTATTAGATATTAGATATTTTCTTCATTTACATTTCAAATGCTATCCCAAAAGTCCCCTATACACTCCCCACGCCCAGCTCCCCTACCCACTCACTCCCACTTCTTGGCCCTGGCATTCCCCTGTACTGGGGCATATAAAGTTTGCAAGACCAAGGGACCTCTTTTCCCAATGATGGCCCACTAGGCCATCTTCTGCTACATATGCAGCTAGAGACTCGAGCTCTGGGGGTACTGGTTAGTTCATATTGTTGTTCCACCTATAGGATTGCAGACCCAATCAGCTCCTTGGGTGCTTCCTCCAGCTCCTCTATTGGGACCCATGTGTTCCATCCTATAGGTGACTGTGAGAATCCACTTCTGTATTTTCCAGGCACTGGCATAGCCTCACACATGACAGCTATGTCAGGGTCCTTTTAGCAAAATCCTGCTGGCATATACAATCGTGTCTGTGTTTGTTGACTGATTATGGGTTGGACCCCCGGGTGGAGCAGTCTTTGAATGGTCCATCCTTTCATCTTAGCTCCAAACTTTGTCTCTGTAACTAATTCCATGGGTACTTTGTTCCCTATTCTAGGGAGGAATGAAGTATCCACGCGTTGGTCTTCTTTCTTGTAGATTTGCTTGTGTTTTGGAAATTGTATCTTGGGTATTCTAGGTTTCTGGGCTAATATCTACTTATCAGTGAGTGCATAACAAGTGACTTCTTTTGTGATTGGGTTACCTCACTCAGGGTGAAATCTTCCAGATATATCCATTTGTCTAAAAATTTCATAAATTCATTGTTTTTAATAGCTGAGTAGTACTCCATTATGTAAATGTATCATATTTTCTGTATCCATTCCCCTGTTGAGGAAAATCTGGGTTCTTTCAAGCTTCTGGCTATTATAAATATGGCTGCTATGAACATGTGTCCTTATTACCAGTTGGAACATCTTCTGGGTATATGCCCATGAGAGGTACTGCCTAACTTCTTAAGTTCTTTTTATATATTGGATATTAGCCCTCTATCTGTTGTAAGACTGGAAAAGATCTTTTCCCAATATGTTGGTTGTTGTTTTGTCCTATTGACAGTGTATTTTGCCTTACAAAACTTTTGTAATTTTATTAGGTCCCATTTGTCAATTCTTGATTTTAGAATATAATCCATTGTTATTCTGTTCAGTAACTTTCCCCCTGTACCCATGTTTTCTAGGCTCTTCCCCACTTTCTTTTCTATTAGTTTCAGTATATCTGGTTTATGTGAAGGTCCTTGATGCACTTGGACTTCAGCTTTTTCCAGTGAGATATGAATGAATCAATTTGCATTCTTCTACATGCTAACCTCCAGTTGTACCAGCAGTGTTTGTTGAAAATGCTGTCTTTTTTTCACTGGATGGTTTTAGCTCCTTAGTCAAAGATCAAGTGAACATAGGTGTGTGGGTTCTTTTCTGGGTCTTCAATTAGATTCCATTGATCTTCCTGCCTGTCTGTATACCAATACCATGCAGTTTTTAAAACTATTGCTCTGTAGTACAGCTTGAGGTCAGGGATGGTGATTCTCTGAGAAGTTCTTTTATTGTTGAGAATAGTTTTCACTATCCTAGAATTTTTGGTATTACAAATGAATTTTTAAATTCTCTTTCTAACACCATGAGAAATTGAGTTGGAATTTGGATGGGGACTGCATTGAATTTGTAGATTGCTATTGGCAAGATACCCATTTTTACTATATAAATTCTGCCAATCTATGAGCCTGGGAGATATTTCCATCTTCTGAGATTTTCTTTGATTTCTTTCTTCAGAGACTTGAAGTTCTCGTCATAGAGATATTTCATTTGCTTGATTTCACATCAAGTTTTCATTTTATATTATTTGTGACTATTGTGAAGGGTGTTGTTTCCCTAATTTCTTTCTCAGCTGTTAATCCTTTAGAGTAGAGGAAGGCTTATGCTTTTTTTGAATTAATTTTCTATCTAGCCACTTTGCTGTAGTTGTTTATCAGGTTTAGAAGAACTCTGGTGGAATTTTGGGGGTCACTTAAATATACTATTGTATTATCTCCATGTAGTGATATTTTGACTTCTTCCTTTCCAATTAGTATCCATTTGATCTCCTTTTGTTTTCTAATTGCTCTTGATAGGACTTCAAGTACTATATTGAATAGGTTAAGGTGAGAGTGTTCAGCCTTGTCTAGTCTCTGATTTTAGTGGGATTTCTTCAAGTTTCTCTCCATTTATTTTGATGTTGGTTACTGGTTTGNCCCCCCACCCACCCTCCAACCCACCTACTCTTGCCTCCATGCCCTAGCATTTTCCTGCAATGGAGCACTGAACCTTCACAGACCCAAGGATTTCTCCTCCCACCTATGCCTGACGAGACCATCCTCTGCTACATATGTATCTGGAACCATGAGTCGCTCCATGTGTACTCTTTGGTTAGTAGTTTAGTGGGGTTTTTTTTTTGTTTGTTTGTTTGTTTGTTTGTTTTTTCTTTAAAGATTTTCCTCCTGTGGCTATTTTTCTACCTTTTCATTTAGCTACCAAATTTTCTGATTTTTTTTTTCTGATGTCAAATTCCTTATTTGGTTGGGCAATTTGTCTTTGAGGCTCTTCTCACCATTATTTAATATTTTTATGTATTTTAGATAATTATTCTAGATACTAATAACTATATTACTTCATAATTTGTAAATTCCTTTTTAAAATTTTATATCCTCCTATAAACAGCTGAATTCATTGTTCCATTCTTTCAGTTAGTTGTTGTGTTTTCTCTCTCTCTCTCTCTCTCTCTCTCTCTCTCTCTCTCTTTCTGTGTGTGTGTGTGTGTTATGCTTGTGAATATGCATGTATGTGTGTTTTGTGTGTGTATGTATACATGCTGTATGTGTGTTTGATGGGTGTGTTTGTTTGTATATGTGCTGTGTATGTGTGTGTATAGGTTCATGTAGTGTGGGGGTGATGCATGTGCATATATGTGCAAAAGCTATGGTATATATGTGGAGATCAGAAACCAAACTTATGTGTCTTTGCTTACAGTTTTAAATATTTTCCCACTCACTCTTTTTCCCCAGACATGGATATGATGATTTTTCTCATTTCTCACTCTTTTTTTCCCAACACATGTATATGATGTCTTTACTCATTTATCTCCTCCTCTTTCTCATTTCTTTCCGTTTCTCACTTAAACCCATTTTCCCCCCACAAGCCTCACTGCTACTTCTGTGTCATCTTCTTTGTAATCATCTGAGTTTAATGAAAGTTGCTTGACTAAGTGTTATTTTCATCAGTTTGTGACCAGCTTAGTAGCCTGTATGCTAACTGGGATTTTCTGACTGTGTCTCCCTTCTCCTTGAAGGGACCCTGGGAAGTGCATGTAGGTTCTGGGACCTGAAGTCAGGTCTTAATACTTTCACTGCAAGAGATTTAATCACTGAGTGATCTCTCAGAAAGTTAGCTTGTCTTCAGCATCACTGGGCTAGTCAGATGGCTCAGTGAGTGCTCAGTGGGCTGAGGAAACTTGATGAATAGAGTTCAGTTCCTGGATCCTATGTAAGGGTAAAAGGAGAAAACAGTTCCAGCAGTTGTCTTCTAACCTCCATACACATTTCAACATACATACATCACACACAAACAAGTACATAATCAATTAAGTTATTTTTAGCATTGTGGTTTATTTTTATATCTGGTTAAATTAATTGGACTTGACAGATGATTGTTTATTTTGTTATTTCTTCAAAGAATTACATGAAAAAAACTTAAAGTGTGCTTGGCTTGGGGGTAATGCCTCTCACTGGCTTGGCTTGGGAGTAACTCCTCTCACTGGCTTGGCTTGGGAGTAACGCCTCTCACTGGCTTGGCTTGGGAGTAACTCCTCTCGCTGGCTAAACTTTGCTGAGTAGTTTGTTAGGTATTTTGTGATTTGTGAAGATTTTGGTGCCTATGTAGAAAACAGGATCTAATCTTATCCTCATATGGCCTCAGGTAGTTTTTCTGGTTTTGGAGCTGCTTTGTTCTTTAACATTGTACAGTTTAATTATCCACACGCTTTAATGATAACAAGCTGAAGTACCTGAGGGACCTTTTGTATCCCTGTAGATCTCTCTGGATGCCCTGCTCTCCGCACTTGACAACATGCTGCTTTTTAACAAATGTTTCTCATTTATCTCCAGTGAATGACTTTTCTCATGCTTACATTTCTGAATCTTAGTGTTCTAATTTTCTCAACTTAAAGGGAATTTCAATTCAATATACTATATAGTCATTTTTACATGTTTAAATAGAGTCCCATGAGAACCCACCTATAAAGTACCTGTGCTTTTCTGACAATATACTCAAATTATATTCTTCATACAAGACTCCAGACTCATGCAATCTCATTTAACTTATTCTGTTCCTGTGCAATATGTACTTTTTATTTTTATATTCTGGCAGGTTCTGCTAATAATTTTGTTGTTCATGTATAAGCTTTGGTCTTCTATCAGTACTTCTTTGTATGAGAAATCTCTCTCAAGAGTACATTCTTCAAATAAACCAGGAAGTTATAGGGATTCATTTACTAGGTTTCTTTTGAAACTTCTAGAATTCGATGGTCTTGTCCTTGGAATTAATTTTTCCTCAGAAGAAATGAATATCATTAAGAAAACACTCCTCCATTGTTGGTGGGAATTCAAGCTGGTTCAACCACTCTGGAAATCAGTCTGGCAGTTCCTCAGAAAATTGGACATAGTACTACCAGAAGATCCTGCAATACCTCTACTGGGCATATATCCAGAAGATATTCCATCTGGTAACAAGGACACATGTTCCACTATGTTCATAGCAGCCTTATTCATAATAGCCAGAAACTGGAAAGAACCCAGATGTCCCNTACTAAACACATGATACTCAAGAAGAAGGAAGATCAAAATGTGGACACGTCACCCCTTCCTAGAATTAAGAACAAAGCACACATTGAAAGAGTTAAAGAGATCATGTGTGAAGCTGAATCCAAAGGATGGACCCAACGACTGCAGCTGCCAGGGATCCATCCCACAATCAGCCACCAAACATAGACACTATAGCATATGTCAGCAAGATGGTGCTGAAAGGGCCCGGATATAGCTGTCTCGTGGGAGACTATACCAATGCCTGGCAAACATGGAGGTGGAAGCTCACAGTCAGCTATTAGATGGAACACAGGGTTCCCAAGGAAGAAGCTAGAGAAAGTACCCAAGGAGCTGAAGGGGTCTTCAACCCTCTAGGTGGAAGAATAACCATGAACTAACTAGTACCCCCTGAGCTCATGTCTCTAACTGCATATATAGAAGAGGATGGCTTAGTTGGCCATCATTGGGAAGAGAGGCCCCTTGGTTATGCAGACTTTATATGCCCCAAGACAGGGGAATGCCAGAGCCAAGATGTGGGAGCGGGTGGGTAGGGGAGCAGGGCCGGGAAGGGGGATGGTATAGGGAACTTGCTGGATAACACTTGAAATGTAAATGAAGAAAATATCTAATAAAAGTTGGAAAAAAACTCAAAAAAAATAAATAAAAAGAAAATAATGAAGAAGTAACTCTTAACAGATAAAGGATCTGGTGATTTTCAACTTAGTTTTCTGCTTTTAAAAGTATTTTTTTATTCATAATACCTCATGAAGGTTTCATGTTTATTTTACTCTTGAAAACTATTATATTGAAAACTAGCGTGTTTCTTTATTTTTAATTATACAATCCATTGAAAAATTTTCCTATTTAAGAAATACATCTAAAAATAAATGTTGTTAAGCTTTTCCTAAGTCTAGGTGACCCCTGTTTTATCTTTAGATAAAAATATCTGTATTTGAATCAAACACAGATTAGTTTAGTTGTGCATTTTATTGTAAAAATGAAATTGATTTGATACAAGTTACTATAATTAGGAATAATATGTTTTCACAATTATATAAATCTCCATATGATTTTTTATTCTTTTTTATTTCTGAGCCAGGGAAGGTATGGAGAGAATTCAACCACACAATACTGCTATTTACAAATCCTATAATCAGAAGACTACACTTTGTTTCATATTATAGCAAAATATAACACAATTATGTGAGCACTACTACTGTTACTGCTGCCAGAAGAATTGTCAGGTAACCACAACAAACATCAAATTAACGTTTTAGAGCCTAGAGCAGCTGAAGAGGCTCAAGAACTCAAGCATCAGTCAAATCCGAATAAAAGAGCCAGGCATGCTAGACAACAGCTATTCAGTGCAACATTTGGACCTTCCAATCCTCATGATGCAAAACAAAACAACAATGACAACAACAATAAAAACCTTTATCTTAATATGTTCCCAATCAAAATCCCTAAACACTGCTTAGACTCAGCCATATATAGAATATATGATCTCCAATATTTCTGCCTAACCCTATCAAAATGCATGAAAGTAAGGTTATGTTCTCTTTGTAGACTGTGAAAAAGCAAGTGTTCCCTAGAAAGAAAAAAGTAAAGCTGAGGGATGACTCCTACCTTCCATGGGAATAGCATATTGACTGACCAAAATAACTCTGTATGCCACAACATCTAAATGTCATCTAAATTACATTGGATTACACTTTTCATTAATGCAGACATTAAATACTGTGTCAAGGCATACTATCATGAACTAACTATAACACTATGAAAAACAGTTACTCTAAAATGATGTTTAATAACATCAAAAGAGGACTGTAGAGCTTGGGTGATAAGTAGAATATCCCTATAAGCTGAAGATATATCCACAGAAGATGAGATTGGGTTACAATGTAGGATTTAAAATTAAAGAATAGGAAATGGAAGATATTTAGAGGTATCAGAGATGGCGAAGCTGAATGGTGCTGTACCTCTGAGAAACACTTAGGGATTTGATATACCTTTTTTTTTTTTTTTTTTTTTCAGATAGATTGAATATAGGGTGAGGGGAGGGAGGACACATCACTGACACTCACATGTTCCCAGCACAAAGGAAGAGCACTAGGTCTACACAGGAAATATGCTGAATTAGAGAATAAACCAGTAGCAACTGGAACACTGACGCAGGTGAATATCTAAACAGCATGTTGTTCCTTTTAACATGCCTGGCTCTTTTTTGTTTGTTTGTTTTTGTTGTTGTTTGTTTGTTCTTTTGAGACAGGGTTTCTCTGTATAGCCCTGGCTGTCCTGGAACTCACTTTGTAGACCAGGCTGGCCTCGAACTCAGAAATCTGCCTGCCTCTGCCTCCCAAGTGCTGATATTAAAAGCGTGCGCCACCATGCCCGCTTTTTATGCCTGGCTCTTTTGAGGTGACACAATGACTAAGCTTTTGTAAAATAAGATATTGCATCCATCTGGCTTCAAAACACTCAACCCAGATTAAAAGTCAGACATGACGTTTATGCAAGTATCCTCCATACCCTCCAAGAACTTATTTCAAAAGCAAACTTTGCCAGGTGCTAAAGATATACTACCTTAAAATGACAAGTGGCCAGTATATGCCATTTCAAGTGCACCTCTGAGATTCTGTTTATTATCAGGTGGTCACACAGCCCAGTGCAGCACAGCTCCTCAGACCTGTCCCTTGCAGAGGAAATTCACACTTATAAAGGAACCTTTGTTTGTTAAAGTATTTGTATCTGGGGGACGTTTGATCAGTAACCACGTAGAGCTTACCTGCAACACAAGGTGGCCTTCCTTCACCAAATGCTGCTCACTCTCATCTTCTAGTCATTTGCTCTAGACACCTTGGGGAGACCCTGCCACTCCTTTCTCATTCCTACAGCTCTGAGTGCGGTTTAAGCCACTCATTGGCTCTTCTCTCAGTCTTATATTTTTTTGAGAGTGCTGAGTGTGCACACTAGAATTAAATATACTTTCCCTTCTGTTATTTCTATGACAATGTCATATAAATATTAAAATGTCATATAAAAAGAACTTAGGAGAATAAAGGGAATCTATGTTCTCTTCTAAACCCTTTCAGCATATCATGATTATACAGTAATGTTTCCAGATTACCTGTGCTGTATCATCATCATCGATATCTGAGTCACTAGGTACTAAATCTTCCTGCTTATCTGTTCTGCTCAGCACTCACTCTTCACTGAAGCATACTGCAGTCTTTTTTTTTTTTTTTTTTTTTTTTTTATAAAACCTGTTTCTTCATTTGACAAATGATGGCATTTCCTCTAGCAACTTTTTTTTATACAAAATATAAGGTTTTTCTTTCATGTCTTTAAAATTACCTCCTAGAAAACCCTCTTTAATCTGTCTATACATTCTATCACATCTAGTATTTAATGCACATGGTTGAACAGTCAACAACTACTTTGAAAACTCGTGATTAGGTCTTTTATTTCTAAAATATTTCAATTTTCTAATGACTCTAATTGCTTACAGGCACATCTAGGGAATAACGATCCAAATTCAAAAGGCAACTACATCACTGGTGTACCACAAACCCAGTGCCCATCTCTTATACTTTGGGGAAGAAAAGCACAAGACAAAAATGAAAGCCTGGGGAAGGTGTAGCTTGGAGGAAGCACAGGTCAGGAAAGGTGCTGGAGTTATTCCTAGTAGGATTATTGGCACTGCCTGGCATTGGTGGTGTAGCATGATGATATAAAGATCCAGGGGGCCACAGATGTCAGGAGTGCCTTGCAATTTTGTGTGTTTCAGTTTCAGCAGCCTTGCAGTTAACAAAGCCCACACTCACCTCCAACAAAACACCACAGACCTCTCTTGGAATGCCTAGCCAATCTTGAAGGAAAATCACCATTTTGACATATCTTCACTAGATTAAAATCACTTGATTTGACAGCAAAGATTTTGTTTGCCTTAGTCCCTGAGAGTACAGAGTATTTCTTTGTCTCAAGCTACTCTAACTTCTGTGCTCTGACAAATAATATGTTTAGATACTTGTATGTCTGTCTGATCCATGGACACAAGATCTCCAACATTTGGTTTAGTCATAAGATTCTATAGGCCTTGGGCTGGGTAGTTTTATATCAATTTTTTCCAAATTTTTTTATTAGATAGTTTCTTAATTTACATTTCAAATGCTATCCCGAAAGTTCCCTCTACCCCCCCCCCATCATTTGGAAGAGAGGCCCCCTTGGTTTTATATCAATTTCACCCAAGCTAAAACAGTCTTCAAGAACGGAAGCTCATTTGAAAAGAAGACTCCATTAATTTCAGGCTATAGGCAAAACTATAGGGCACTTTCTTAACTAGTGATTTATGGGAGAGAGCCCAGCCCATTGGTGGAGTGCCACCTATGTGTTTGTGGTTGCTGAATAGAAGAAAACAGGATGAGAAAGCATGAGGAGTAAGCCCATTAAACAGCTCTCTTCTTTGGCTTCTACCTCAGTTCCGGCCTTCAGGTTCCTGTATGAGTTTTTTCCTTGGCTTATCTCAATGACAGCAATTCTGAATGTATAGGCCAAACAAAAATACTCTTTCCTCCCTAACTTGTTTTTGGTCATGGTGTTTCATTACAGCAGGAGTAATCCTAGCTAAGACAAAAAGTGGAGTATTGCAGTGAAAGAATTGATTTGTTGTTTTTGGACGTTTTGAAAGGACTTTGGAGAGTTTGAGAGTCTTTGAAAGATTCTGTAAAGGCTTTGCATATTTTGATTTAAGACTCTATGGTTCTGGTTAGATAAGGCAAAGAGTTTGCTGTGGGTACCGAGATACAAGGACAAAAAAGTTAAAACCGTTGATTTGCTATGATGCTTGATGTTGTTCAATCATAGCTAAGAATTTAGGAGTGTTTAAAAAAAGACTAGCATCATTGAGATGAAATCTTCTGGGAACGGATTCCTTAGAGTTAGCACACAGATGTTTTCCTCAGGTGGTCAAGGTTGGTCCTTGTGCTGGTAGCCAATCTTGGTAATGTATAAAATTCTCCCATGTGATACTGGTATTGAAGGCATGAAGAGGTCAATGAGATCAGCTTAGGCTTGGCACTATGTGAAGCCAGAAGAGGCCATTACCAAAGATGCAGATTGAGCCTTAGGCCTGAAGAGGACATAGAGAGATGTTCAAGCTTAGCACCATAGAAAGAGTCCAAGAGAGGCTACTATTGGTGACCATATGGTCCAGTTGCAGTAGAAGATGGTAGTACCTTGGGATATCCTCCAAGATCAGCAGGACTAGTAGAACATAGGTAGCCCACACCTAGAAGAAATGTTGCATATGCTGTGGAGGGAAAAACCAGGTATGTGATCCTAGCCCTTTAGAAGAGACCAGAAAATCATGAGTGAATGCCATACATTGGACATTAAGTTTACAATGTTAGGGCTTGGTTTTACTTTATTTATACAGTGATTGTACCCTAGTTCTTCCCTTTGAAGTATGAAAGTATTAACATATTATCATATTTTTGATTGTAGAAGAGCCCACAGTTAAGAGACTTTAAACTTTTTAAAGTGGTTTTGAATTTTAAAAGTGACTTGGGATTTTTTTAAGACACTGAATTAGCATACAGTATTGAAAAACTTTATGGGAAATTTTATGATTGTAAAATGTTTTATATTATGATATTCATATTAATGTATGATATTGAGAATGAATAAAAAAAAGAAGATTGAGGCTTAACAGTGACAAGAGATCAATTGTGCTGGAAAGTTCCATGTCGGCTTTAGATAACCTATACTCATCTGAGAGCAGGGAATCTCAATTGAGAAAATATCTCCATGAGATCTGGCTGTAGGCAAGCATGTAAGTCATTTTCTTAAACAATGATTGATGAGTTGGGAGCTTCCTTCTTAGGGGGTGTTACTCCTGGTTTGGTTGTCCGAGATTCTCTAAGAAAACAGACTGAACAAGCCATGAGGAGCAAGCCAGGAACAGGACTCCTTCTGAGCCTCTAGGTTCCTGCCCAGTTTGAATTCCTGCATTGGCTACAATTGTTATGAAATGTAATACAGTACCCAGGGATGGTGTACCCAGTGGGCCCATGCAAAGGTACCCCATGAGAAATCATCCCATGTAACAAATCTGGTATAAAGGAGGTCTATTTGGGGGAAGGAAGCGGAGTGAGGGCCTAGATACATGATAGAGACAGACAGATGGGAGCAGACCATGAGAGCAGAGAAGGTGGGACAGAGAAGGCTAGAAATGGGGAGAACTTGCCTCCCATTGGCTATTCACTGTTGGTGGTGAATACATGGGAACAGGGATAGAGAGCCAACTGGAGTACTTAGTAGTCCTTGTCTATTCCAGTCCACTTGAACCTGGTAATGGTAATGGCGACAGGTGATGACATAGCCATTGCTAGGTCCCTTAGGAGGAGCCTGGTAGAATCTCATGTAAGCTAACAACAGTAAATGGATTGCAATATAGGATATATAAAAGCTTCTCTCCCCTAGTTACTTTGGTCATGATGTTTCATCACAGCATTAGTAACCCTAAGACAAGCCTCTTCTTGGTCACATTTGCCGTGACCGCCACAGATCTCTATGCTGTTGACAATGCACCCAGGCTAGAAAAGCATCAAGATCCAGTACAAAATTCAGCTGTTCTCCTGACCAAAAGTGTTGAGGTTTCATTAACAGCAATCATCAAACAAGCCTACCTTCTTAAAATGTCATGTTTGAAATACATCAAATAACGTATTTGTCCTTATATGATGGCTTTTTTTTTGTACAATCTGCACATTATGTTTATATTTCAAGGTGGATCTCAAAAGGTAAAAGAAAAACACATCTTCAGGGAGAAAGTATCCAGAATAATGGATTGCTTAGAATACAGATATTGTAAATATATGACTGGAAATCTAAGTAGCTGTGATAAATATACTAAGACCTACATAGGAAAAGTAAATAGCACGCAGGTGTGGGTATATTATTTAAGCATCAAAGGAAGTGCTATGGGAAAAGACAATTGTGAGCAAACAATAACAAATGTCTTTGAGTTTTCATCACAAGGAGGAATATAGATGAGGGGAAAAAAAGTGAGGAGAAAGATATGCCAACATAAATCTCCCATATGGTAAGGACAGGATAATTGACACTAGAAACTGGAGAAACAGAACAAGACATCCAATATGTATAAATTCATGCCATAGATAGATAGATAGATAGATAGATAGATAGATAGATAGATAGATAGATAGATAGATAGAAAGGGCCTGATAGAAGAAAGATGAGAAAGAAAAAATCCTTTAATATTAAAGTTCAGGGTCTATTGATAATTCACTACAGAAATTAAATCATATATTTGGGGGGCTTGGAGAAGAGTGAGAAAGTATCTGAAGTATTCAGTATGTTCCTAGTCTGTAGCTAGTCAGAAATACCATCAGAGAGACTCAGAGTTGGGCCTTTCCCTTACAATAACTCACCAGACCAAAGGCAGATCTTGCAGCATTCTAATTTCTGGTAAAAGAATGAGACACAGGAACATCTCTCACCTGGAAATGATATGAAATTTGAGTTTTCTGAGAGGAACCTTATTTGCCTTCAGATTGCCAGAAAATATAAACATCTGAAAGATTTTGACAGAAACAAAACAATAATTTTATTTTTTAAAAAAATATGACACCTTACTGTATTACCCTTTGTTCTAATTATTTAAAATCATATAAATAAAGCAATTGCTGTTTAAATCAAAAGAAAATAATCATTTCATTAAAAATGTTTGCTAAAAACCAAAACAGAAAAATCAGAAAAACTGTAAGCTGCTCTGCGATTAAAATCAATTTGTGTCTTAGTTACAGTCTTATTGCTGTGAAGAGATATTATGACTGTGGTAACACTTACAAAGGAAAACGTTTAATTGGTTCTGGCTTAGAGTTTTAGAGTCTTTGTCCATTATCCTAGCAAGAAACATGGTGGCTTTCAGGGAGACATGGTGCTAGAAAAGGAGCTGAGAATTCTACATTTTCATCTGCAGGCACCAGGAGACTGTGTGCCACACTGGGACATACCTTGATCTCAGGAGACTTCAAAGCTTATGTCCATAATCACACACTTCCTCTTACAGTGCCACTGTTATACACCTAGCACTCAAACACATGAGTCTAAGAGGCTATACCTATTCAAACCACCATAATTATGGAACATTAGTTTATATTGATAATACTTGGAATGTGGTTTACTTCTGGAGAACTGATTTTAGAAGGAGGCATGGAAGAAACTTCTGTACTATCAATTGTACTCCTTGTAGACAGATGGAACTATCTTTGTATTCAGGTTTCTCAAGTAAACACAGAATCATAGACAGTATGTTATTTATCTGAGTTAAGAACCTCTTAGTGAACTAGAACAGGAAGTTGGAAATGGCAATTTTCTCAAGTTACTTATGAGTATCTCTAAATAGAGGACAGGGGTATCTGGGAAGTGGTAATAAGGCTACCTAGTGGTTTGAATAAGAATGGTCCCATAGTCTTATATATTTGAATGCTTAGTCATCAGGAAATGTCACTATAAGGGAGGAATTATGAGTTGTGGTCTTGATGGAGGAAGTGTGTAACTGTGGGTTAATCTCTGAAGTTTCAAAAGTCCAAATCAAGCTGTATCTGCTTCCTAAACATCCAGCTACTTCTCTGCACCATGCTGCCTAAGGGCAAACCATGTTACCCACCATGCTGACTTGATGTGCCTGTGTGGGTTGGTACCTTCTCAGAAGGGAAGGGAAGGAGCTGTCTGAGGGGGCTACTGAAAGGAGAGGGGTGCTGTGTTCTTGATGTAGAGTAAATAAATAAATAAAATGATGGAAAAAAATCTCTTCCTGCCTCTGTTGTCACAGCACATTTAAAACAACAATATTGAGAAGGTGTCACAATTCATTGGATAAATACATACTTTAATCATAATTTCCCTTAAAGCACCGTTTTGTCCTCTATTTCTCTGGTTCCTGTAACAATTTCTAATTTATACCAAAATTCCTTTTGAAAGTGTTGAGTACATGAGTGAGTGGCCATTGACTTCAATACTCCTTACAACCAAATAATAAAAATGAATTAATATTATAGGGTCAGCAACATGGTCTGGTGCATAAATACTTGTCACAGAGCATGATACACAAAAGAGAAGGACTAGCGCCACCATTTTTCCCCATATTCACATGTTCACTCTGGCACCTGTGCCTATACTCAAGCACCCATGCACACACACACATATGTGCTCATGCACACACACACACACACACACACACACACACACACACACACACATTAATAGTAAAATACATTTAATAAAATGATTAATCAAATACAATGAACCCTTCATGGAACATTTATATTTGAAAATAAGAAAGGTTAAATAATCTATGTAAGATGTGAAATTGTCCTTGATCATAACTTACTTGGTACTCTTTTAACAGATGTTTTACACAAACATTTCCAGTAGTTTTATTTTACAGACTCTATATGCCCCAGAACAGGGGAATGCCAGGGCCATTATGTGGGAGGGGGTGGGTAGGGGAGCAGGGCGGGGACGCGGGAGGGTAAGGGAAAATTTCTGGATAACATGTGAAATGTAAATGAAGAAAATATCTAATAAAGAGAGAAAAAACAAAACAATAAAAAGATAAGAAAGCATCATATTGTATTGCCCTTTGTGACAACTATTTTAATTCAGTTTTACCAAAGTTCATTTAAATAATTTGCTTTGGTAAAAATGTTGACATGACTGTCTTAGTTAGGGTTTTATTGCTATGGAGAGACACCATGACCAAGACAACTTTTCTGAAGGAAAACATTTAATTGGGGCTGGCATATAGATTCTGAGGTTCATTCCATTATCATCATGGAAGGAAGCATTGCAGTGCCCAGGAAGTTTTACATCATTTTGAAAGATGAACAGAAGACTGACTTCCTATACAGCTGAGAGTAGGGTCTCAAATTCCACCCACAAAAGTGATCAATGACACACTTTCTCCAACAAAGCCACACCTAGTCCAACAAGGTCAAACCTCCTAAAAGTGCCACTCCCTGGGCCTAATATATTCAAACCACAATAAAGTATCAAGGTTTTAAAATTATGAAAATTATAGCATTAAGTATACATATGCATTACAATACATTCTAATAAGTTACAATTGCATCATGGTGTGGAATGAATCAAATAACAAAGTCAGGGTATTTCAAATACCCAGCTAAGGTTAGTAGCTCCTCCTGCAGTTTCAGATTGATGAATGTTCTTCCTCCTGAAATCGCTTTTCTACACTGTTTGGCTGTTAATTTTCCCCTCCCAAACCTTCAGAACATGTTGACTGAACCTTCAACAATGATTCTTAGAATCATTAATGATATTCAAATATTCAAGTGCTTATGCCAGGACATTAGTACAACAGATAAATTCAACCATAATCATTGACACCCATATAGAAATAAACATAAAAAAACTATGTAATGCTAAAAGGCATTACAAAGTATTTATGATTATACTATTTCAAAATGCAAAATAATTGACCTACAAGTATTTCTATCATCTAAGACACTGCAGAGAGTACTAGTCAGCAAGGAATGTAAAGAAAATAGATAAGTAATTAACTTGGAAACAAGGTATTGCTATGAATTTTCTGCTAGCTATTTTCCAGTGTTTATGCATTTTTCGGGGTTGAACATTTGTGTCTTTGACTGTCATGTCTTTTATTTTGAGCCTCTCATCCAGTCAATTGTAAAATTTTTGTAGGACACTCATTTGACAGGTTTGAATATTCTCTGTATTAAAAAATTTATCACACCTGCACTAGGCTGTACATTTTAGTGTTCTTGTTGATAGTAATAGTCAAATTTACCAATGTTTTAGAGCCACAAGCCTTTATATAATGAGGTCTGTTGATGTTTTATTAAATTCTTTCAATAAATATGGAGATTAATTACCTTTTCTATTTTAGAAATGAGGAAAATGATACTTTGGTGATGAAGATACTTGTCTAGAGCCACACAGATTTTAAGTAGCAACTTACATTTCAATACTGGATGTCTGTGTATAAAGCCTATACTATTCTGTATTAAACTCATTTGTTTCTTTCAAAGACATGGGCACATGTAATAAACACTGCATATGATGGAAAAGCAAAGTTAATATTTTTAATAAGTTAAATAAACCTAATTTTCTATATACTTGCATACAAAAACAAAGTGTTGAAGCTTTAAGAAATGTGTTATTTTTCTTCAAATTGTGTATGTGATGTACTTTGATACTCTCTAAAATAGCCAAATATCCCAAAAGCAAACATTCTATTCTTGAGAACAGTAAGATGATGGACCATTTTTCAGTAGAGATCACCATTTTTATCCCACCATCAGTGAAAAAGAAAAACCATAAGTTCGGGCACATGGAGCACATTAAACAGAAAGAAAGCTGGAATAAGCATCCCAACTCATTGCCTCACAAGAGGTGGACCAATCTACGGGAATCCAGAGGTGGACTAATCTACGGGAATCCACATTAATTCTTTTATTTCTTTTTGATAGTATCTTCTCTTCCACTTTGAAGACTTATGCTAAGAGACACTCTGCTCCTAGGACTCTCTACAAGGAACTCTGGCAGGATGCCTTAATGGGACTCTATTAGCTGTTTTAACTGAATGATTTAAGCCTCTGATTTGATGATGTCACCTTTGTGTAGTTATTTGTTTATCTGCTTAGAAGACACCAAAGGGGATCCTTGGCTCTGCTGTGGACTCTCTAGATTGGGAAATACAGACTGCTGCTTTAAATGGATTTCTTCTGTTGGTTTCTACTGGATTTTGTGAGTGTCCAGTTAGTTAGTGTTTTGTTATTATCCCCTTATCTATCTATCTATCTATCTATCTATCTATCTATCTATCTATCTATCTATCTATTTTTCTTCATCACCATCATAATCATCACTATCATCTGTCATTCTTGTTGTTTATTATTTTTACTCTGGGAAGCTATAGACAGAATGAACTCACTCATTCTAAACCAAAAGTATGACTATCATAGATTTGGACTTTACAGGACAACATTGCTCTGTTTATACTAAGTATAAAGTAGTGACTATGGTTTTAGTATCCTATTAGTATACTTTCATCCTATTGGCCTATACCTTTCTATATGTTCACTTTCTAACTTTCTATCAAGTCACTAAAACAGACAATAGCTATGTTGAAAGATATAGCCTGGCATTTCTTATTGCATTGCTTTTCAATTTTCCCTCTCTCCCTCTACCTCTCTGTATTAGTCAGGGTTCTCTAGAGTCACAAAACTTATGGGTAGTCTCTATATAGTAAAGGAATTTTTTTGATGACTTACAGTCTGTAGTCCAATTCCCAACAATGGTCAGTAGCAGCTGTGAATGGAAGTCCAAGGATCTAGCAGTTGCTCAGTACCACATGGCAAGCAGGTAAAGCAGAGAGAGAGAGAGAGAGAGAGAGAGAGAGAGAGAGAGAGAGAGAGAGAGAGAGAGAGAGAGAGCAGCATCTTCCTTCTTCCAGTGTCCTTATATAGGTCTCCAGCAGAAGATGTAGCCCAGATTAAAGGTGTGTGCCCATACCTTCCATCTCAGATGACCTTGAACTCAGAAATCTTCTTGTCTTCATCTTCTAGAATTCATAGCCAGTATGCCTCAAGTTCTTCATGCCAAGATCCAGGTCAGAAACTTCTATCTCCCAGCCTCCAGGTTGGGATCAGTATGAGCCTTCCAATTCTGGATTGTAGTTCATTCGATATATAGTCAAGTTGACAACCAGGAATAGCCACTACACTCTCTCTTCTTCGATGTGCATATGAAAAAAGGAAATAAAAGAGTAACTTTTCTTTAAAAAATATGAAGAAAAAGACAAAAGAAAAATATATGTTTTCTAAATATACACAGAAACAGACAGACACACATATATACAAACATGCATATCTCTATTTACAACATAGTGAAATATATTTGTTAAACATATGAAAGAAAGATCAGTAAGAAAGGTCTGGATAGCGTTTAATTGAACTAAATTAGAGTAAAAAGAATAAATATCCATGCCAATCATGGTTTGCACTGAAAATTTTGAGAACCACCAAATGTTTATTCCTTCAAATTTTCTTGATTTTCTAACTCACTATTTACTCATACTTCTTTCATTACCTATCTTTGACTTCAACAGACTAACTTATCATAATTGTGTGTTAACAGTATCTTGTAAAAACTATATAAATAATCATACTCTTAACAAAACGCCTCTTACTCCAGCACTCACATCCCAGCATGAAACCACATGATTGGAGAGGACACCACAGGCTTCATCAGCATCCTCTGAATAATTTTCACAGATGGCCTGTTCTTTCTAAGAAATAATTGGGCCAAATTCAGTGACCTAACTACCCTCCCGCCCTGCTATAAAATTACCTGTATTGTCCTGTGAAAAAGCTTACACCAAAGAAAGTCATAATTCCAAAGTGAAGACCATATGTTACAGAATGGGAGGAAGACCCTAAATGCCTTATATACAGTTATATTTATTTTTCAGCTGGCCCAAAATAGCATGAAATCCTTGAACATGGATATGCTGCTCATCTGGGTCCACTTGGAAAGTGACACAATTCGTTGGAACTTTTCCCAAGATGAAGGTGACCTAGCTCATAGAAAGATGTGGTATGTCATAAGTGTCCCTTTAGATTCTGGGCATTCTGTTTAGCTACATTTAGAGAAGATAAAAATAAAAGTTTAACCGGAATGGCAGAAGATTCATATGGGTGGGATGTTTAAAGGAGCAATTGTGTTTTTAGAGTTTGGAACATTCCATTGTAGTCAGTGTTATGAAGGAGTTAAAGGGTTTTATCCCTTTATAGAGAAATCTCTGTACTGAGTTCACTCTGTGCCAAGTTCACTCATTGCCTGCTCCCAGTGTGTCTAAGAAAACAAAGATCCTTTTGGACTCTCAGCACAACTAGCTATACATACTACAAGTCTGTATACATACAAGACAGTTTTCCAAACCTATCACAAAACAAGGATTTATTTAAATTATATATATATATATATATATATATATATATATATATATATATATAATATTAGTATTATATATATATTACTAATATACCAAAAAAGATAAGGCTAAGAGAACTAAATCTAAGTCCTGTTCACTCAGAAGCAAGAGCTTGTCCTTTTGGTGAAATATTTATGGATGAAAACACATAGCTAGAAGTTAGCTTGTCCATGTGTTATTACATTATAGCAGTCATGTTTTGGCAAAAACCTAATCCCTTTACACCTACTATGCACACTGAATTGGTGTTGAACTGGAGGTGCTCAGTGTGCTCTAAAGCAGTGTTTGTTTTCTGCTGTTCTTAGAGATAATAATCATTGAACCTTCTTCATTGTATGGTAATACAATGAAGCATTCTGTGATGGGGTAAAATCATAGCTTATTTTACAGGACATTTGGTACTTACTTTGTGGACTACTCCTATGGGAAATCATTACTCTTTTTAGAAATATAAAATTTATTATTATTATTTCATTGCTGGATTCCTTCTCTCCAATTAATGGAAAGACTGACATCAGAAGGAAAAACAAACCTATTCATCATACATAAACCCAGTACTCAGAAACCACTTTGTAGCTGTCTTGTTACAAAGCACATGAACTGATTCATTCTCTCCCTTTGTTTTAAACATATGCTTAAACCTCAAAATAGAAAGCTTTCTAAGGTGTTTATATACGGAGTTTATCAATTCATTTAGCCAGTGGTCATTGTAAACTTATCAAATGCAAAGATCCAGAATAAATGAATGATTCCAAATGAATAAACATATAAATAAGTAACCCAAGAAACTCTTCATAGCAGATAAGTTAGTTTGGGAATTTTTGTCTCAATAGGATGATAGAGGTATGTTTTTTTATCATTCTTGTAAGAGTATGTGTCACCTGAGAAACAAGAATGACAAACACCCTGGGCCTGATTATTTTGTAGAATGCAAGGCATCATGAAGTGCACCTTCTCAGTTGACCTCTATCATTACCCTTGACATTGCCTCATCTAAGTCCCAGGAGTGGCCTTCAGGGGTACAAGGTAAGGTGAAGGCTTGAACCTGATGCATTTTTAATAGCAGCAACCGAGAGATATCTCATGGTGGAAACTGCAACTGATGCCAACATGATTTGCATATGTTCCAGCTGCAGCCAGCCCTTCTGCTGATTTCCCCAATGAACTGTGAACCTCAGAAGTGTTTTGCTGACCTTGTGTTGAATGTGCTTTTCCAGAATTCCCGCATGGAAAGAGAGAAAATATATTTAACTCACAGTGGCAGCTGTCTTGTGCTTACTGTTTAACCTGGCCGGTGATGGCACCTGGACCCATCTCATTTAAACATCCTATTGGATAGAAAATGATGGTGAAATTCTCAGTGGGAGTGTGAGATGGCTGAGTTCTTACTATACATTAATACTCTGAAACTTTAAAAGCTTTAAGAACTTCATTAAATACTGTAGATTTGTTTAAAATGGTTACCTGAAATACGGTTTAATTGTCCCAAAGCTACTAGCATTCATGAAAACTGTTTTGCAACATTGAATTTTATTGTAAAAGTCTTTATAAGCCTAGATAAATTACTTCTCTTCATGTATTTCTTCTGTTGCACTGAGTATTAAGCTCAATGATAATGCATTAACAGCATTGGAATTGCAAGGTGCTGCATCCATGAAGCCATAGCCATGGACTTTAAAATTATTTTCATGAAAGCTTAGTTTTAAAGTCTCTCAAAGGAAATGTCAGAAAGTTTATATATGCCATATCCTTCTGATAAAATCAAATCACCCCAAAGGGCACACTAGCAAAATCTTCAGCTTCCATTAATACACTGTTCTGAGATTCTTAGATAAAATGATGGCAGACATAATGAAAATTTCCATTTGACATTTCCATCATTTGGAGGGAAATCTTTCCCCAAAGCCCTGTTCTAAACAAAATTCATTTGGAAAAACATACCTCATAGTATGAAAGCAAAGAGATCTTCAAATGTAAATTTTGATTCTCTGTAAGGTTGTATTGTAAAAGGAGAATGGTGCCATGCTGTGGTGAGAGTTCTTTCATTAGCTAGTATAGTCACTTAGCAAGATGCTAATTAGATTCCCAATGTGGATAAGTTATGCACAAAAAGGAGTTTTATAAAGGATATGGGTCAGCATGGGATGATAACTTTATAGAAGGAAAATTCACTCAGAGTAGGGATGAAGAAATAACTTGAGATCTGATCAACAAACATTCACTCAGGAGTGAGAGCTGAGGGCAGAACTAACTAGCTAAAACAGTTCACATGCATTTCATGGAATAAAAGAGAGATGACGTGGCTAAGCCACGAGTCATTAATGAAATCACATCAATGGAAGAAGAAGTCATAGCTAAATTTAAGGCCACTTAAGAATTTTCTTACTAGGGTGGCAAAGATGGTCCAAGCTGAAGAGGACTGGATGCTCTTCCATAAGACCTGAGTTGAGTTGCACACACCTACATTGTCCCTAACAACTACTTGTAACTGCAGTTCCAGGATGTTGCAAGAAGATTAAATATCTATACACATGAACTATTCAAAAATAGAATTTACTAAATACAAATGTGTGCATGTGTGTGCCCTTGTGCTTGTGTTTCTATGTGTCTATGTATATCTGCATGTATGTATCTATGCATCCCTACATGTTTATCTACCTATATATGTGTGTATTTTTGTGTACTTGAACATGTATGTATATGTCTGTGCCTATGTGTGTGTTTCTGTCAGTCTGCTGTCTATGTGTGTGGGTGTGTTGTGAATGTATGTATGTCTATTTGTATCTATATATGTCTGTATCTCTCTCTCTCTCTCTGTCTCTCTCTCTCTCTCTCTCTCTCTCTCTCATGTGTGTGTGTGTGTGTGTGTGTGTGTGTGTGTGTGTGTGTGTGTGTGTGTTTCTCTGTGGAGGTGACTGGGCATTTAATCACCTCTATGAATGCCAATGTCAATGAAGAAAAGTTAAAAATATCTCAGGTGAGATGAGAGTGAAAGTTCTTATCTGGTAAAGTCAACCTCTGTCTCTCAGTTGTATCTCAGAGACCTTTTCTTATTTAATATGACACAGATATTAAGATATACTTTCTCTCCAAAGTTTAAAGGTTTGAGTTTTACAAGGATGATAACTTGTGGGACAGTGGGCTGTACACAGTGAGTTTTCTCCCATGCCATTTATTCCCAGGTGCCCACTGCCCCACAATAACTCAGTTGATACTAAGAATTTTCTATGGTGAAATTAAAAGTAGAAAAATCTATAAACATGTAATAAACATGTAATTTTGGTGACAGTAACTAGAGATCTTTGTTCTAATCACTAATTAATGCTTTTGGTTGTTTTACTTTCAGGAAGCATTGTGTCTCCTGGGACAAATAGAATATTCCCTTTGCATATCCCTTTCCATATATCTCTGAATAGAGGAGCTCCGCAAATACCCACTGAACTACTTCTTTGATGTATCTAAACACGTGGTATTTTGGCAATTCTCTCAGCAGAATAAAATTTTATAATTTGTAGAAAATGAGATGTAAGTTAAAGCTAAAGTTATTTGTCATTTCTTTGTCTTTAACTATTTTAGTTAATATTTCAAATCCTTAAATTCTCCAACAAATTAATTTACAGAAAATAATTCACATTGTTAGTATTAAAGGTAGTAATTTAAAAAGTATTCCGGTGTGTATTTACATAAAATTCTGTTAATATTGATGGATGTGTGAATAATTGCCCAGCATGTAAAATAGAAAAGGGATAAATGGACCATTGTTTTCTAAACTTAGTGAATACAAGGTACAGAGTGAGCCATGTTTAAGAGTGGCATAATTAGCTAATCATATATCTTGGATTTATTACTTGTAACATTGTATCCTTACAGACTAATCTGTCATAACAACAAAAGTAAGCACCTAGAGAATGTTCAGCCATCATCAGTTATTGGCCCTCTTTCATCAGCCTCCTCTTCCTAAGCACACCATTCTGACAGCTTACACACTTGGACATCATTCCCTTTCCTCGGCAAGCTCATTACATAACTAAATCAGGCCATTTTCCCCTCCCTCTCAAGTACTCCCTAAATCCACTGGGCTAACTATCAAGCCAGGAGATGCCCTTCCAAAGCTATGGCTTCAGATAGCATTCTCTCCAAGATGATGAAAGAATTTCTTGAAAGTTTTGACTTATTTCTCTCTCTTATTCTTATGTAGAATCATAGGTAAAAATAGAAATGATATTGAAATAACACTATTTATTAATACAACTGAACATGGGTGTACTAGTATATTTTTATTATGTCACCTAATAAAGATTAGAGAGCCAGATATAATGCAGCAGTTACACCAAATGTAGATCTTGAAATAAATATTTCTGTCGGTAAAATATGGCATCTCTCTGTCTCTCTGCCTTTGTCTCTCTTACTTTTATTTAGAAGATAAAGTTAACTTTGAGAACAAAGCAGCTGGTGATGGTCATGTAGTCCATGGCAAACCTTCAACTTCCTTGTGTCCAATAACAACCTAAAGAGCAGGTACATGGAATTCCTAGAAACCCTCTATATGCAAGTACTGAAAACTTCAGCCAATGATTTACATTCACCCTGAAAAATTCTTCTGACTCTCCAAGGTTCCTGAAAAAAGTCTATGTTCACAAGCTGTTTCATTGATGATCATCTAAGAGTACTGTTTCACTGAGTGCAGTCTAAAAGAACTATAACAATGGAATCCTCAGAAAAGTGTCCTCACCACCACCACTGGCACTCCCAGCTGGACCTGAATCCTGAAGCCCACATCCAGGCGAGTTCCCTCTTCTTCTTTCCAGATTTGTGTACAGCAGTGACTGGACACCCTGAGGGAGAAAACAGAATGGGTTTCATAAGAATATGGTGGTGGTGTCATGCAGGTCACACATAGGCAACCAAATAATTAAGACCGAATGGGAACAGCTTTCATGTAAAGTCTAGAAGACATTACCTAGCAGTAAGCATTCCAGACCTCTGGCACTTACAATCTTTCCACCCCATATACTATGAATTTTGTCCTGCCCACCTCATCCTCAATCTCATCCTCATCCTCATCCTCATCCTCATCCTCATCCTCCTTCTTTGTTTTTATTTTATTGAGACAGGATTTCCCTGTATATCTCTGTATAGATGAACTGGAATTCACTATGTACATCAAGATGGCATCAAACTTAAAGATCTGTCTGCCTCTGGCTACTGAGTGCTAGAATTAAAAGTGTGTGCTACAACAGCACAGCTTTTTGAGGCTTCTTGAGTCTTGGGATTTGTACATATATTCGCTGGGTAGAGGTACTCCATAATCACAAATTATCTGCCTTTTTACAAATTATGTTTTCTGTAACAAGGTTCCACTTCTAGATAGGAACATATTGACAGTCAAGGATGCTGACCAAGGGAATTCCTTTTTCTCCAGAAATGAGTTCCCTGATAGGTTATCTAATCCCAACTGGTCAGCCCTAAATGCATGAACATATAAACAATAACAATAATAACTAAAGTTAAATAAAATCATAAATTTGAAAGTAAATGTGAAGGGACATGTAAGAGGAGAGGAGGGAATGAGTAAAGCACAGTACTTACAATGGCATTCTCAAAAAAAAAAAAATCAACATTGTTGTCTTAGTTATTACTTCCACTGCTGTGAAGAGATACCATGACTAAGTCAACTCTTATAAAGGATGCCATTTAATTGGGTCTGGCTTACAAGTTCAGAGGTCCAGTCACTATCATTGTGGTAGGAAGCATGAGAGTCTGCAGAAAGACATTGTCCTGGAGGAACCAAGAGTTCTACATTTTTATGCAAAAGAAGCCAAGAGTAGACTGTGTCATGGGCAGATAGAAAGAGGATCTTAAAGTCTACTTCCACAGTAACACACTTCCTCCAACAAGACAACACCCACTTCATCAAGTCTATATCTCCTAATTGTGCTACTCCCTGGGCCAAATATATTCAAACCACCACAATAGGTTTTTAACATTCTGTTCCTCTCCTTTCAATGATGACAAACTCAAACACTCCCTCTTGTATGAGATAGTAAAACTAGTTGAGAAGGCCTCTTATTACTTTACCTGAGTCAATGAAACTACCTATGGGATCAGAATGAGAAAAGAGAAAACACAAGTTGGAGTGATGATGAGTCACAATTAATAAGCCAATCTTAGGTAAACATTTGGACCTCACAGAAATACAGAAGCTCAGAGGGAAGTAAGTGTAAAGATACAGAATTAATATCAAAGATCATGACAACAAATCAAAGTTCAAAAGCAAGCCAATGGGATTTAGCTCAGAATACTACCATCTACGTGTGGTCTGTGATTGGCGTTGTCTTTTGTGTGTCCTCATCACCTCCCTTGTCCTCTGTGAGTCTTCAGCTGATTGAAGTTTATTTTATTGCTGGGTAACTCAAAGCTTCCTCAGTCTTTAAACATTTGTTTGGTCTTCATTGGGTGGCTATGTTTCTCACCTAGCATTCATTGTAGAATATGAAAGTCTTATAAGGACATTTTATATAACTGGCTTGAGATCCAGGTGAAGCTTCAGAGCTGTTTCTCCTTGAAAATATGAGCACAACAAAAGGAATGTACATGCTTAACAAGAAGAGTCTTAGATGCAATCAAGACTTTCTAAAACAAAATAGAACAATTCAAAATTTTGTGATTCCCAAAGTTTCTAGCTTTGACAGTCATTACATTCAGTGTTGTCATACTGCAAATCCTGAACCATTAAGGCAACAGTAAGTTAGATAGGTTCTGAGAACAGTCATATAAGTCTAAACTAACTGATAACCACCCTAGCTAGGATAAAGACTATTATCATTTTTCATTCTCAGAGTTATATCATGTGAGTCATGGTTTATATACATTGTACACCTCTTGTAGGGCAAGTGGACCATGCCACCAGATGTACATAAGAACTGGTGAGTTGGAACATGCTCAAATCCTGGGAATCTCAGAGTTCTGAGAGGGCAGTAGTGGAGCTGTCCCCTCCCTGTCTCTGTGCCTGCTCTAGATCTCATGACCATGAACCCTGACTGAGATTACCACTGACAGTCAAGCATGTCACACAGGACCTGGAGTTATTCCCTATGCATCTTCCCTTCACCAGCATCTTAACCTCAGCAAACAGAAATAAAGCACACAGCTTATTTCACCAAGGATCTACTGAGAATGGCTGTCTTTACTGAGCTGTAACACTGTGTGAAAGGCTGTCTACCCAGAAGTACTTATAGGCAAATCTTGGATATTCCTACCAGGCCAGGCCTTCCTTTATGGCAAAGGCTCATCTCAGAATGTTGGTTGCTGACATGGCTGCTGCCACTGCTGCCATCACCACAAAAGCCACCATGGTATCATGGATCTGAGCTACTTGCCCTCACAGGTCCCCTGAATCTCTTTAGGCAATACTGGCAGGATCTGAGGTCGGTGTAACCTCATTCTCAGATGCTTATTCTTCCTCGGTCCAGAGATGTCTGACATGGACTGTGGACTCCGCATTCAAGATTTTGCCCAGCTTTCTCTCAGCCAGTGTATTAGCAGCATCCAGACACTGCCAGTGTAGAGGCAGACTATGGGACCACAGCCTCTTACAATGGTTGTGTAAATAAAACAAATAAATAAATAATGAGAACAAAGATTGATGTTTTTCCTTGTCTCAGTCTCTTCTGTGCTAGGGTTATAAGAGTATGTCATCATACCATCATGCACAAACCCAAATCTAGTTCTTGTTTCAAATATAAAGGATTCAAAATATAAGTTAATTGTACTTCTCAGTGCTATTGGATGAGATACAAAAGAGAAAAGTACCAACAACTACAGCTTACTTTTCAAACTACACATGAGTTCCCATAGAAGCTTTTAGTCTCCTTTCTGTTCCATCTCTCACAATCTACTTAGTTGTAATAATGATGAATATAATAGACCGAAGCATGGTGCCCTGACATTTTCCTATTGTGGCTAAGAATATCTGTACATTTTACCTTTGTTAAAGTTGACAAAATGTTACACCAATTATTTAATAACATCACTTTTTTAAAGAATTAAGATAAAAGAGAAATTCTATTTTCTTTCTCTCCAAATAAATAATACATAGTTCGACATTTGTGGTTTTTGTCAGAAATATAATTAAATCTCAAAGCATAAAGAAAGGTCTTGAACTAAAGGACAATATGTGAGTTTCTAAAATGTTTCAAAATTTTTATATGACTTTAAGATTTAAAAGTCATGAAAGTCATTATTTTCTATGTGATTTTACTCATTGTTCAATGACTACAAGTATAGGATACTCTGGTGTTGCCAATTAGTCTTACAGAAATAATTAAATTCCTATGCTTATCACAGTATCTAAAAGAAGTATAGCTGATGTGTAAAATTTAAGACAGTATATTTGATTTATAATAGATCTTTATTCTTTATGTATCATGTAAATAGTTCATTTTCTTTTCTGTCTGTAAAACAGTGTGGACCTTTCTTTGGGGAGAATGCATGTATACATGTACTGCAGGTATGGCGGGGCCTTTGCAAGAACTAGAGCCTAACATCTGTGTAAAAATTGGGATAGTTTTAGGGCAGAAAGAAAGAAGATGGGAAAGATTTATATTGAAATTAGTGCCTATAGATTTTTTAACTTAAAAACAAATCAAAAGAATTATATGTGGGATGAGTCAATCCTCCATACTCCCTGATAAATGCACAAAGCAGTTCATAATAGCTATGGATAACAGTCTCCATAGTATTTCAAATATTTCTGCTCTTCAGAGATGGTTAACATTGAGAAATAATGCTGATTGGCGGATGGTGTTCAAACTGGAAGAATCACCTAGGAAAGAGTGGCCTAACCACTAAAGGAAAACAGCCCTCTGAATACATCTGACCACTGACCACGTGTTTCTGAGAAGTTCTATTCTCATTAGAAGTTGAATATTTGCTGAGGTTCTGAATGATCAATGCCACTGGCGTCTGACAGAAACTACTAGGTTTTTCTGTTATGTGAACTTGAAAGCTGAAAGCTTTACCCTTAGCTTCCAGGGTTTGTGAATGGAACTGTGAATGGAATGGTAAAATGGAACTGTGAAGACTGTTGTGATTGTAATGCCAGAATACATCATACTTTCTTATGCAAATCCATGAGATCCATGATGTCTATACAAACATACAAGAATCACATTATTTTTAAAGGTGAATCCTTTGGAATTTATCTTTTACTATTACATTTTGATACCAATCACACTTATTTCTTGCTTCCTTAGCTATTTTGTCCAGACTTTCTGAAATTCATCTTTGCCACTGCATCAAAGCAGGGGGAAAAACCCTGCACAGCTATAGAGAATGCAGCTGTAACTCAAATAGACATTGGATACTCTTCATAGGAGCATGTCAGGTCTGTTCAGAGAAACCACATAGACAGTGTTCATCATGGACTTTTCTGTATTCACAGCCTTTCTCTCTCTCTCTCTTTTTAATTTTCATCATGGACCTTTCTGTATTCATAGCCTTTCTCTCTCTCTTTTAATTTTTCTTTATTAGATATTGTCTTTATTTACATTTCAATTTTTATCCCCTTTCCCTATTTCCTCTCTGAAACCCCCCCAAACCATCCCCCATTCCCCCTGCTCAATAATCTACCCACTCCTGCTCCCCTCTCCTGGGATTCCCCTACATTGGGACATTGAGCCTTCACAAGACCAAGGGCTGCTCCTCTCATTGATGTCCCACAAGGCAATCCTCTGCTACATATAAAGCTGGAGCCATGAGTCCTTCCTTGTGTACTCTTTTATTGGTGGTTTAATCCCTGAGAGCTCTAGGGGTACTAGTTAGTTCATATTGTTGTTCCTCCTATGGGACTGCAAACCCCTTCAGCTCCTTGGGTTCTTTCTCTAGCTCCTTTATTGGGGACCCTGTGCTCAGTCCAATGGTTGGCTGCTAGAATCCACTTAGTATTTGTCAGGCAGACAGCTATATCAGGCTTCTGTATGCTTAGAATACCCAAGATACAATTCACAGATCATATGAAGCTCAAGAAGAAGGAAGACCACAATGTGGATACTTCAGACCTTCTTAGAATGGGGAATCAAAACACCCATGGGAGATACAGAGGCAGTATGGAGCAGAAACTGGATGAAAGTCTGTCCAGGGACTGTCCAACTAGGAGATCCATCCCATATACAGACACCAAACCCAGACACTATTGTGGATGTTTCCAGCCTTTCTCATTACTGGGCTCAAATTGTATCGCCTACTATAGCCCTGGGGGACTTTCTAGTCTTCCTGTCTAAACTCCACCTCTGTTGGCTGCTATGATAAAGCTGACTGAAATGTAACCATTTTCTTCTGGAGGAGGGTACTTACTCTCAGTCTTAAGGTTGATGTCTTTACAGATGTAAATGATGTTTGTTCCTATGAATAATTAAAGCAACATTCTTTTCAGAAATAGAAGATGAGGACAATATAGCTATCCATATTCTAGTTTAGAGATTTTTTAATTCTGAGTTGATAAGACAATACATTTCTACTTATTTTTAAGTTTTTACATAAATTTTTAACTTAGTATTTAGAGTGTGTGGATAAACCCTTTCCTCCCCAAGTGTTTCTTGGTCATGATGTTTGTGCAGAAATAGAAACCCTGACTAAGACAGTGTGGAAGGTATGTGTGGAAGGATATCTGTGACACATCTCAAATATGAATGTGAGGATCTGTGGAGTAATCCAGTCAGGCCCCTCCCTCTACCAGGAAGGATTTTGTGGGTATTTTATTTGTTGACATATTTAGAGTAAAAATAAAATAGCACATAATTCTGGTAAATGGTTTAGATTAACTGTAATAAAGATGTTAGTTCATCTTTGAGAGTTTCCCTTGGGAAGAATGTCTTTATATTTGAAATTTTTCTCATTGCTGAGGAATTTTTAGTATTTGAAATATTCCCTCAAATCATACCCGATTATGTGCTACCAAAATGGCTCTAATCAAAGAAGAAAGGCCAACTATGTGTTTCAAGGACAAGAACATTAAATCTAAAGATACAATACCTCTTAATGAAGGAGAGACAGGCATCCTCTTTAGCCACATATGCTGAATATAATCAGTTCTGCCTAAGAAATGGATCTTTCTCATAACAGATACATGTTCCAAGTAACAATACTCATTGACTAGAGGAGATTGGATGGCCTGGAGCTGGAATGAAAGGCCTCTGTGAGTCTTCTGAAGGATATGGGTCCTGAGAAGTAAATTGGGTCCTTTATTGTTAGAAAAATGTTGTACGCATTTTTAAGGTGATCCATATCAGCAACAAGTAGGGTGATATTTTTAAAATATTTAAATTTTAATTGTATTTTCCATAACAAATCAATGCTTGAGTTTCAGGTATGCCTTCATTTTGTACACAAAATTTCCCATTAGTATGTGGAAAAACAAAACATCTTTAAACACTGACATATTTCTCATCTAACAAAGAATGAACTCTTTCATCATGAAAGATAAAAGAAATTAAAGCATCCTTTACTAAGGTCTTCTCAAACAAAATTACACAGGATTAGATTAAGTCAACCCTGTAAACTCTCACATGAACACAGGTAATATATACATACCCATGTATTACTGACAGTAATAAGTGGACTCTTTGGGTCTAAAACAAAATTAAAAAGAAAAGAAAATATAAAATTGGTAAGTAATAAATGTTGTGAGATTAGGAGAGGAACTGGGGCAGGGAGATAAATGGGGTAATTCATTGATCAAAATACATCATATGCAAGTATAAAATTTGCAGTCAATAAAATCAGAAAAGAAAAGAGTTGTTCTTTTGCCTGCATTGCGATATTCTAACAGTAAAGTCACATGCATGAGGGATGCTCATCTAGCAGGCAGGCCACGCTCAGTGTAAAGCGTGGGTTACAGTAAAGGCAAAGAAAAACACATAGTAAAACATTTGGTTTTCTCAAAAAAATGTAGAATTTATCTAAATATTTTTATCACTGTTTTGTTTGTTTGTTTGTTTGTTTGTTTGTTTTAACCAGAGATGGAATACAAAGGTTGGTGTTTTATGGCTGTGCAAGGTTATAAATTGAAATGGGCTACTTAGCCTTAAGAAATTTATTACTTGGGGTTCTAAAGGGAGTCACAAAGGCTAAGCAGTTTCATGATCTGCTGTGAGGAAGGTATTGATCCACAAAAACTGGGCTATCTGAAACACTGGGAAGCTAATGATCGCAATAGGAATGAGTCCAAAGGCTGGAGTAGATAGGATAAGACTTCCTACTGAAACGGATCAGAGGGAAGCAGAACAGGTGAGTGAATTCTGGCCAACTCTCATGATACCCAGGCATGTTCCAAGTGTGACTCCCTCACTGTTAGGCATGTTCCAAGTGTGACTCCCACACTGGATCAGGCTCTGATGATTCTCAGGCATGTCCCAAGTGTGACTCCCACACTGTATCAGGCTCTCATGATACCCAGGCATGTTCCAAGTGTGACTCCCTCACTGTTAGGAATGTTCCAAGTGTGACTCCCTCACTGTATCAGGCTCTCATGATACCCAGGCATGTTCCAAGTGTGACTTTCTCACTGTATCAGGCTCTCATGATATGCAGGAATATTAGAAGTCTAACTGTCTCACTGTATTAATCAATTCAATGGCCAATGTCATCTGAACATACCCTCACAGACTTACGAAAAAATAATATTTAACCTTGGACCTTGCAGCAATCAAGTCCACATACGAAATTAACACAGGAAGTAACCTCGGAAACATTAATGTATTCTAGTTTTATTTTAAGCCTTTACTGCTGTTTAATATACTATTATTTTTCTTGATATTTGAGAAAGAACTGAGACATTGCTAAAATATTATGTGTTACATTGGCATCTGATATTTAAAGTTGTAATATAGATTTTGGGCATAATTATACACTTTGATGCTATATTTTAATATTTGGGATTTGATTTGTTCAACTCCAAACTGTGTTATCATACATAACCATCAATGATCACAAATTTCCAACTTGAGCATGTACTGCTGATGTTTTGCTAAATAAACCCGTGTCCAAACTGCTTCCTAAACATTATTTAAGGCCTAGAGCATGGAGAAAAGAACCAGGAAATACTGCTTAGGCGATATGGGATGAACCTTGCAATCATTCCTCTGGCCATGGCCACCATTGAAGGGTGGCAAGCATGACCATGGCTGGCCTTCTGTTCTCTCTGATTCACTGTCTTTCTAAAAACTGTTAGATTGCATTTCCAAAAGGCAAGCCCCTAAGGACAGTTTCCTTATTTAGCCAACTCCTCCTCCTGAGGCTAATTACAAAGGTCCAGCTATGAAAGGATTGAAGTCCAGTAATCAAAAACCCCTTTTGGATCACCTAGTTAACATGCTCAATTAAAATTCAATGCCTCATCCTAACAGAATTTCCTCTAATACCTTCATAAACAGCCATTTTCCAATATGTCATGTCTGTCTCCTCTCTACTCAGAGAAGGTCTTTTGTCCCTTCCAAGACAAATGTCTCTCATTTCTCTCCTTTGTCCTCTTTCTCACCTCCCTTTTTCCTTTCGCCTTACTCTCTCTCCTGTCTTTGTATCTTATCTCTACTCTTTGTCCCTCTGGGACAAATAAATCTCCTTTGTGCTGAGGGGGTCCTGATATTTTTCCTTTCAAGTTCACAAGACCTTAATGCACAAAAGGACATGGGGAAGTTTGGTAACTACCTGAGATAAAGGGAGTTAGCAAGAGTAAGTGAAGGCAGAATGAGACTGACTATAATGGTAATTAAATCATAAAGAAATTGAAAAATAATGCCCCCTTTCTCCCTTCTAAGTACTGAATACTACACTTAGTGTCTTAGGGGTTCTTTTGCTGTGAAGATACACCATGACGATTACAACTCTTATAAAGTAAAGCATCCAATTGGAGTTGGCCTATAGTTCAAGGGTTCAGTCATATTCATTATGGCAATAAACATGGTAGTGGGCAGGCAGATGTGGTACTAGAAGTGAGATGTCTACATCCTGATCAAAAGGTAGCAGGAAAAAAGAGAGTGAGCCATACATTGCTTTTAATGTGATTTTATTTTTCTGGTAAGAAGGAAATGATCTTTTTGTAGCATAGAGCAACTTATGATCATTATAATTTTAGCATGTATGTGGGAAAACAACAGTAATATAAAATTTATGATGAATATTTGAGTAAATCATTATGAAATTTTGTCTTCACATTTATGCATGCATCTAACAAAGAAAGCTAATCTCATTATTTATTTGGCTTTAAGCATATACTATTTAATGCATGTGTGGGTATTTGTGGCTATTTGTCTATTACCAGTATCTTCTCTATGTTTCCTTATACAAATTAAAATCAATGAAGCTAGCTAGCTATGTTCATGTGATATGACCAGTATATATAACACACCTAGAATTTGACTTTCTTTGTAGTGTAACTAATTAATTTAGTGGATGAGTTTACATTGCCTTTGGTTAGATAAGATAGAATAAAGACCAGACTATCCAGTTAAAAATTAACCCATGGTTTTTATCTCATAGTTTGATGAAGAGGGAATGCTTTGACACTATTCAACTCACCCTGTAAATGTCAGTTAAAACCACAAAAAATGTTATCATTCTTTATTTTAAACACATACAGAAGCAAAATGTGTGAAAACTATAGTGGATAAGCTGTGTGTGAGCATTTGTACAGCATAGCTGAATCAATATACAACACTAGGAAGTATAAAGGAAATATGGTCAAAGTGAGATAATATAAAGTAATAATAAAGCATTACTAAAGTCTAAGTAAAAACTTAGATTTAGATTTAACATTCAGAGAAATGAAATATTTTTTCAGTTAATTTACTTTAGCTTCAATATTAATGGTCTAAAAAGGGCCACCAGGATTAGGGTTAAGGGCTTGTGTTCACTTTCCCTGTCAATACCGGACACCATCTGGCTTGAGCCTGAACAGATCTAATGTGTGCTATCATAATCTCTGTGAGTACACACCTGTGTCAACCATGGGTAAGCCTCAAGCCTAGAATAGGTGTCTAACACAAATGATTACATTATAGGGGATTTATTTTTCATAAAAAATAAAATTGTAAGTAAAAATGTACTTTTAATATGTTGCATTTGTCCTGTAGTATTTTCTGGCTCTACCGATAGCTGTATAAGAATAATATATGTTTTACCCCTTGGTTATGCAGACTTTTTATGCCCCAATACAGGGGAACGCCGGGGCCAGGGGGTGGGAGCGGGTGGGTAGGGTAGCAGGGCCGGGAGGGGGGAGGATATAGGGAACTTTCTGGATAACACTTGAAATGTAAATGAAGAAAATATCTAATAAAAGTTGAAAAAAAAAAAAAAGAAAATATCCAATAAAAAAATAAAACTGTTCTGATCTCAAAAAAAAAAAAAAAAAAAAAAAAAAAAAGAATAATATATGTTTTACAATCCATATAGCTAAGTATTGTCCATTCAATGGAATATTTAAGTTTCCCATCATTCGAGTCTAATTTTTCCTGATGTATTTTGAAAAACCATTCTTTATATGTGATTTTAGTTGCTTTGGTGATTTACTTTTAGAATGTTGATAGCACACTATTTCTGAAAAATAAATTTTAATACTTAATTCTGAAACAAACAAGTAAAAAGGCAGGAGAGATTGTAATGAAAGACCCCCAAAGTGTTTTCCCCTGAAATGTACAGCCTTTGAATGCTCCCCCGAGGCCTGTTTCCCAATCTCTGAGAATGCAGCCAGTGAGAAGCTCTTTGTTAGCAAGAAGACCTAGCCTAGTCTGTGTCAGAGACCCAGAGATAACTCCAAGGACAGCTCACTCCCTCTCTTTGTTCCTTCAGCAAGGCTACCCCACCCCCCTGACCAGAGAAGAGCTGTAGCCTAACTCCTCCCAACTCCTCCCAA
Source organism: Mus minutoides (assembly GCA_902729485.2). Classification (NCBI taxonomy): domain Eukaryota; kingdom Metazoa; phylum Chordata; class Mammalia; order Rodentia; family Muridae; genus Mus; species Mus minutoides. Next base: position 71,470 of record LR749676.1, on the reverse strand, counting down.
CTTCTCACTTTTTCCTTAAAAGCCCCCTACTGTTGCTGCTCTGGGTTGAGCTCCCCAGCCCCTCGGGGTGAAAGGAGCTCTTCCTCAGCTAGCTGATAAATAAAGTCCTCTTGCAGTTTTGCATCAAGACAGGTCTTTCGTGGTTCTTGGGATGCGCGAACAGCCCGTGTTTGAAATAGGAGTATTTCTAGTTTAATCTTACAGTAATGGTTTAGGAGTATTTTCTGTTTTTACAGAAGATGTTGGTTTCCAGTGCACACATAGCAGTTTACAATTATCTGTAACTATAGTTCTAATGAGCCCACTGATTTTTTCTCACTTATGAATCTACCAGCCATATGTGTAGTACTCTTGAATTTATGAAGGCAAAGTACTCATCTCTGTAAAATAAAATAAAATAAAATAAATTAATAAATATCTTAAAAGTAACACCCCCTCAAACCAAAAAACAAAAAGCAATGGAATAATAGGGAGACCATATTATAGCTGCTCACGCATGAATCACAAAGGAAGTGACTTCATGGCTGAGTTTCATTCCCTAAGTAAAAATCTAGCACTCACAATTTTCTGGCAGCACCAGGAAAGGTAACAGTTTGGAAATCAGACATCTCAAACAACCTTACCTGTAATTCACCCTTAAGCACACAATCATTCTTTAGCTGCTGTGTGTGAAAAGCATCAGTTTACCTGGGACTTGGGAAGTCTTTATATCCAAAAGAGTATTACTTGTTTCTTCTTATGGATTAATCAATTCACAAAACAAATACTTTCATTAAAGGACACATACCATGTTTGGCTTATGAGTTATTTGGTTTCTTAATTTTCTAATAAGAAAGAAACTATAGAGATTATCCTGCAGCTCAAGTTTAATGCCATCCTACTACCAAAATGTATTTTATTGTTTATTTGGGTGAGAAATAAAAAGGTAAGTGATGAAATTACAGAAGGACATGGCTTTCCTGAAGCAGAGGTACTTCAGAGCATTCCGAACATTACTCAGATTGGAATGCAGTGTTCTGAGATTGACTCCAGGAATGTTTTGAAATAAAAGCAAAGAAGCCAGCCAGAATCATTTAGATTTAAAATAGTGACCTCCCCTTAACACTGCATTCTTGAAAATGATATTGAGTTATAGATATAGGTTTTACCTCCTTGATTTAATTTTATCAAAATTAAAATTGAAATTTGGAGTCACTTTTGAATTATAAATGTGAATGTAAGTGGTTATCATTATAATTTTAGACTTTCGGTACTGTGTTGTTTGGTCTTATTTCTTAATATATTGCTGTTAGGGGACTATTTTATATTTTCAAACATATTGTATAAACTATTTCTTAAAATTTTGTTAATCATTGTCTTCTCTAAGAAAAAAGTTATGGAAGTTTTACTTATTAGGCATTTTAATTGCTAAATAATATCTGGAATTCCCCATGTTGAAAGAGAAGTGGGTTAGGCATCACTATCAGAGTGGTTCCCAGCTATGTACCTCATGCTGGCCTTAATCTCTCAGTTCTTCTACTTTAGGTTTTAAACACTTGCATTACAGGTATAAGCCAGCACATCAAATTGTATTATTATTATTGTTGTTGTTGATGTCTTTGGTATATAATTTCATGGAAAATACGCCAAAACTTCTGTACAAAACATAGCTGGAGAATATGCTTTTCGTGGCACAGCAGTGTGCAAGTTTACCAGCAAAGTTCCTTAAGTAGTGTGTTCATTTAACTCATTTCTTATAAAGTAAAGGTCCTAGATTTAAAAAAAAATTACTTGCTTTAGCTTTTTATTTATTTTTTGTATAAAATGAGTATACAAATTGCACTCCGTTAAATGTAACTATCCATATTAAATATTACTTTCCAGTAGGGCCTTACTGAATTATCAAAGTATTTCTAAAGTTTTAATTTATCGTTATCAATGCTTAAATTAATGCCCAACCTCTGATATGCAATCAGAATTTCTTAGCACCTTGCATATTTTCTATATTAACTAGTGAACTGAATAAATTCACTCACCAATGGCATTTTACCTTTGGAAAAGTTGTGATTTTATCTGCTGAAAGTTACATATTAACAGTTTTGAAGCTTCAAGGAAATCTCCAGAGGAACCAGGTGAAAAACAGGAGAAGAAGGCGTGCTATTTGCCTAATGAGCCTGAACTCCTGAAACAGTTTAGTGAGCAAAGAAGCTGCTATTAGAACACTCATGAATATGGAATTATAAGATTGTGATAGACTATATAGACTACATGTGTAATAATAATTATAATACTATTATGCTTTATATGTCCTAAATTTAAAAATAATTTCCACAATTTGAAGATAATTTAAGGAGTAAATTTTGGTGTGATTTTTTACTAAGTTCCTTAATGCAGCTTAATGGATTGATGATTTACATAATTTTAAAGTAAGTTATAATGTTAAAATTGATCAATTTATTACTAAGTAAGCTTGTATTTTTTATGTCTCTGCTTATTCATCCTCTAAGATACACTTGAGCTGTTCTCGGTAATACCATAATTTTTCTGATATATAAACAGTAGAAAATAATATTTGTAGATACAGAAATGCTACTTGTATCATGAATTTAAGTTTCACTTGCAATTGTACATACATAACTACCTATCAGGTTTCTTGTGAAGTACAAGTTAACTGCTGTTACGTTCTTATTAATATCATCCTTTCTGATGAGTATAAGAAGAACAGAGATTTTTTTTTTTTCATAGTAAAATCTAAGTCACTTGAGGAGACCAGGCAAGGAGAAGAAGAATTCAAGTCAGGCTCAATTAATAACAATTCTGGGGTGAGCCAGGGTTACCTGAGACCATGGCTTAAATAGAGGGATAGGGGAAAAACAAATACCAAAACATCACAATAAACCTCTTAACCAAAAGAAACCAGCAGGTCAGAGGTTAGAGAGTAAACATGGGAATATCCAGATTAGAGACATCACAAAACTTCATAAAGAACTATGAGCCAACCAGAAGGCAATGGGGCAGGAGTGTGAAATTCTGGGGAAAGAACAGCAGCACCAAATATTTCTATGATTAAAGGTAAAGTAAGATGATTTTTTACATAGCTGAGTCACAACCCTCACCTGAGCTGAAGTAAAAATATCTGAAAAGGGCTCTGTCAGATGAAAGGAAACAAACACACTATAAAGCAAAATGCTGCTACAGTAAGCTCCTAGACAATGGAGGGTTAAAATGGGATCCAAAAATTTCAATTTTCAAACTGTTGAGAAGATAGAATGTATAGCTAGAGAATCAAGGATAAAGGTATGATGATGTTGGACACCTGTAATTCAAGAGACAAGAGAACCTACAGTCTGAGGCCAGCTTAATTTATATAGTGTCTTTCAACCTAGGCTGCATACAAAGACCCTGTCTTAAACAAACAACACTTCTAAATAAATAGAAAAGGAGATAGAAGGCCTTTAAGTCAAGTAATGTTGGGGATGTTACAGAAATAAATCCATGCTTTTCAGTTTGAATATTGTGTTTTTCTATCATTGAAACCTACATAAAGATAAATGCTCTAATGCTCTAAGAATGTGAAAGAACAAACAGTACTCGCTGTACACAGGAATATAATTGCAATATAAATAAATAAGCAGAAGAAAGCCAGTGTAATTAAACAGTGAGTACTAAACCAAAGTAGAAAGCAGAAAAGCCAGATATTTTTAAAAGCATATTTAATATGATAAGAACACTGCGGAAGAACAGAATGGAGTGTGTCTTAATTACTATGATATTTTAGAAAAATAAACACACATAGAAATCCTTAAAGGTTTATTCTCTTTAGAGACATAGATTGTTGTGCATTCCGTTGTTTGTTCAACAAGGGATTTGATCAGACAAGGGAGTGTTAGCCCCCCAAAAAGAAACAGTCTCTTTGGAGTCTGGGAGCAACATCTGCTCCAGTTAACTGCTGCCATGGGCAGTCACCCAGGAGAGAAAAGCCTACAGGGATGTTGTGGGAGACACTCTGCAGACGCAGGCTCTCTTCATATCAGTAGAGCAGCTTCTGTGAAACAAGGCTTTGAAGCATCAAAGTCTCATATTGAAATTAAGATGATATTCCTATGGCAACAGGGCAAATCTGCTTGTGTTCTATTCTATCAAAGATTGTAGTCCGTAATCATCTAAATAAATTACTTATTATTATCTAATGTCAGCCTCAGCACAACTCTGTCTCTCTTTGTACATGTGTGATTCAATACATTTTATATAAAATATGGAGAGCAGTGTGCATACGTTTTTAGAGTCTCTTTCTGTGTTTCCATTTGTCAAAATACACATACCACTCCCAATGACAAAAATTAAAATGTAATCCAAAATTCAATCTCAGTGCATTAGTTACATTTTCTAGTTGCTTTTACAAAATTCCCTGATAAAGGCAAGTTAAAGAGGAATGGCTAATTGTGGCTCACAGTTTGAAGGAGTTCAGCTAGTCATAGTAGGGAAGGCATGACAGTACAATGGATGGATCCACAGTGGTTGGAGCACACAGGTGGAACCTTTCATCTTACATTCTGGACGAACAGGAAGCTGAGGATGAACTGGAAGTGGGGCTGAGCCCCTGAAACCTCAAAGCCTTGTGACAGTCCCTTAGTTCTTCCATGAGGCACTACCTCCTAAAGGCTTCACAGCAATAAAAAACAACAGCATCTGCTGGTGGCTAAGCATGCTAGCACTGAGCCTGTGACAGAGCTTTCTGTCCTTGCTTTTCTTTGGGTTGTTGATCTTAAACATTTGCACACTATGCATGCATTTGCACTAATGGTTTTCCTGCAAAGAAAACATATTAGTGTGCTTCTGAAGACCTGACTTTAATTTTCAGTGAACAAATTCCCAAAGTAATTTTAAATTCTTGGGGTAGGCATGCCATAAATATAAACTATGAGTGAGAGAGTTGAGAAATGGCAATAATAAAACACCACAATGTGCCCATCATCTATTGCTAATAGCTCATATTCCCCAAAGATAAAATTGTACTGACCTTTGTTTTCATTCACATACTTTGAAAATTAAATTTGCCACATGGTCTAACGCTTTCATTTTTCAATATTTCATGCTTCATAAACAATTTTTTGCAGCTCAACATTTAGGTGGCAAATTCAATTGTACAGCATATTTTTATTAACTGAGTTAAATAGTCCACTTAATAACAAGAACATGTTCCTGTAATCATGATATAGTTCATATAGAAAGTGTTTATATTATGAATTTAAGGTTTTTGTAAGTTTTACATCTAAATGATTCAATGTTCTTCTTCCTCAACTCTTCCACTATGTAACTGCATATATTTCTGACTATCTTTGAAGCGTTAACTGGTTTTCAGTGAGTATATGAGAGTGAGGAAGAAAAATCTATTCAGTTTTGAAACATTCTGAAATGCATTTCTACATCTAGAAATTCCTTTTCAGTGAAAGTCATGTTGTCGTCATTCAGGACAAGCAATACTGTTGACATATACATACCTACAATCATTTTATTCTTTCAGAACATGAAGCATATGTGATGGTTGGTGTGCATCTTTTAATAAATCATAAAAGGTTACATAAAATTCTTCATGTGCTGTTATCAGTAAAATGCTGTGTGTGCTTTGGTCTTTTAACTTCAAACCTATTATTCCCTGAAATGCTTTATAATTCTGAAATTAGGACTTTGTAAACAGCGTAATCTTTCTCTCCTGGTTCCTTATTCACCTGGTTCCTTCTGTTTGCTTCTGGTTTTGGGGTGTGTCACAAAAGCAATAGTCACTAAGGAAGCAGTGGGTATCAGTGTCAAAAGCAGCACAGAATTGCATGGCTTTTGTGTCACTTTTGCTATTGTTTATAGCAAGGAGAGCAGCCTCCTGCACCCCAAGGATCACAACCTCCTTGGCCTCACACTCGCATCCATGGCCCACTTTCAGTGGCTTCTCCTTCAACCAGTTATGGAATTTATACAGCCATTATAATCCAGTCTGCAAAGACCTGAATCCCTGTCCTTTATTTCTGGTCTAGTATGCAACTATCACCCTTGGAGCACCTCAGTTTAGCACATCTGTATTTAATTCATGACTGGACCATTTCATGTCATGTCTGTTAAAACTCTTGTGGTGATTTGGTCTTTTGAGGGGAATTTAACTATGTAACATGGCTAGTATCCTAAAAAAAATGACATTCATAACTTTAGAAGTTAGTCTTCCACAGGAACTGCATTGTAACATTTCTTCACTAAGTCATGAATAAAACTGGCTACTTTGGATATTAAAATGTTGACCATTTATGCAGCTTTTAGTATTTAAAAATAAAATTTTCAAGTTGTATATGTGTTTCTTAGAATGAATCTTTAAATGTGTGATTTCTTTTCTCCTGTACCTTTCCTTTCCAGTCCCAAGAGAACGCCAAGAAAGCACAGGATACATTTTGCATATGTACTTATCAGTATTCATCCATTCAGACAATAAATTAAAATTTACTTAA